>CM044009.1:27783839-28081339 GCA_024085815.1 Flaveria linearis | reverse complement strand
CCCCCGTGGTGAGATAGGTTGGGATCAACCGCTTGTGCCACCTGAACGCGACCCTCCACGAGATTGGAGTTATTACCCGACTTGTATAGATCGCATGATTTGTAGAGAGCGTGTTCCGAAGCCGGCCACTGCTGGACCTAGGACTAGGTCAACAACTACCTCTGCGACACCTACCCTCCCATCTCTTGATGTACCCCTTGAGCAAGTCGTGGCGGCATTGACCGCGACACTTGAGACTGAGCGTCGACGAGTTGGAGTGCTCACTGACGAGAATTCCACACTTAAGAATGATATACGCCGACTATGGCTTAAGATGGCTATAATTGAGGAACGGTTGTCGATGTCCATCCTAGGAAATTTCAAAATGGCTGGTACAGTGATGGATCTTACTGAGAATATGGGCGAACAGGATCTCCACAATGTGGGCGTCGAGAGCAGACTAACCGGATTGGAAGCACAACTCGCAGCACTAAAAATCGAGGATAACCCTGCACCTATCAAAGACTTCGAAGAAGACCCTGAGGAAGAACCAGAAGAAGCTCCGGACGGTGGAAACAGTGATGGATCAGCTTTGTTCGATTGATTCTCTTTATTCTTATGACTTTGACTGCATAGCGTTTATTTTGAAACCTATGTGGGAAGGGTTGTTTCCCCACCCGAATGACAAACTCAAATTTTGACATTGATAAATATTTTGCGACTCATTTGCAATTTATTTACCTTTGGTTATTATTTTTGTTATAAATGTTGTGGTGGTGATGAATTCATTGTTTCTTATCATTTACTATACTTCAATGAGATAAATATAGTTGACATTACTCATTATTGTATTTAAGAATGTAAAGTGAAAACAAATGGACGCCCGAGGACGTGGACGTGGTCGAGGGCGTGGGCGCGGACGTGGACGTAGCGCCGGTGATCAAGGCGGCGGTAATATCAACATAACCCCTGCTGAACTAGCTGCCCTGATAAATGAACAAGTTCAGGCAGCGGTAGCTGCTGCCCAAGTGGGACAGCCAGCAGGTAAACGATAGTAGGAAGTTAAATCCAATGCCATAGTTAATCGTATAGAAAATATGATCAATGTTTATCGTGTTAAAACAGGACCACCCGTGTGTACTTATAAGTCCTTTATGGACTGTAAGCCACACACCTACAGCGGTACTGAGGGACCTGTAGGGCTAGTACGCTGGTTCGAGAAGACGGAATCCGTTTTCTCCAAGTGCAACTGCCCACCTGTCGACCAGGTGAAATACGCTACTGGAACTCTGGATGGTGCCGCGTTGTCCTGGTGGAATGCATAGGTACAAATGCGTGGGCAAGCTATGGCAAATGAGCTTCCCTGGGAGGAATTCAAGCAAATGATGACCGAGGAGTACTGTCCTCGAAGTGAAGTACAAAAGCTGGAAATGGAATTTTGGCAACTGAAAATGCAAGGTTCCGAGATCGAGGCTTATACCACTAGAACTCATGAGCTGGCCACATTATGTCCAGGAATGTAAACGAGATGCACAAGCGGGTGGAACACTACATTCGGGGATTGGTGCCCGAGATTCGAAGTATGGTGACTTCCTCCAACCCGACTACTATTCAGCAAGCTATTCGCCTAGCCCACAAACTGACCGACGAAGCGGTGGAGCAAGGACGGTTACCAAAACGGGGTGTTGTGGCAAGCGTGCCCGATAACAAGAGGAAGTGAGATGCCTCCAACAACAACAACAACAACACCAATAAATCATCATCGTCCGGTGGTCAACATCAACCTCAGCAACAACCACCGCAGCAACAACAAAGGAGGTTTGACAACAATCGTAATTTCAACCAGTCGGTTTCGAAAAATCAAGGACCGAGCAGTTACGGTGGTAAACAACCGAGGTGCACGCGGTCCAACTATCATCATGTGGGAAGATGTGACAATTTCAAGTGTCAACGGTGTGGTAAAATGGGACACTTAGCCAAGGATTGCCGTGGTGAGTTGGTGAAGAAGCCACAGCAACCTCAGGAGACCCTCATGGGTTGTTTTGAATGTGGGAAAGAAGGGCACTATAGGCAAAACTGCCCGCAGTTAAGGAAAAATGGTAATGGCAATGGCCAAAATAACAACAACCAAGGCAACAACAACAACAATGATGGCAACGGCAATGGAAATGGTGGTAACAATGGAGCCAAAGGGAGAGCCTTTGTCATTGGCTCAGGTGAGGCTCTAAATGACCCTACAACTGTTACTGGTAGGTTTTCTGTCAATGGATGTTTCGTTACAGTACTGCTTGATACTGGAGCTGATAGGAGTTTCATATCCTTAAAGTTCTGTAACCTTCTAAGTGATATTCCTTCTGCTTTAGAATCCAAATACACCGTAGAATTGGCCGACGGTAAACAAATCCATGTAACACACATCCTTAGAGATTGTAAGATAGAGCTCGCTGGTCATACTTTCGCTATAGATCTTATGCCTGTTATACTGGGAAGTTTTAACGTGGTGGTAGGCATGGATTGGCTCTCTAATAAACAAGCGGAAGTCATATGTCACGAGAAGATTATACGAATCCCTGTTGGTGGCGAAATCCTTACGGTCAGAGGCGATAGGAGTGGTGCAGTAATGGGCATTATCTCTTACATGAAGGCGCAAAAGTCGTTGCGAAAAGGTCGTGTGGCTATTCTGGCACTCGTCACTGATAAGAAACCGGAGGAAAGGCGAACGGAGGACATACCTGTGGTACGAGACTTTCCAGAGGTGTTTCCAAAGGATCTTCCCGGACTACCACCACATCGCCAGGTGGAATTCCAAATCGAACTGACTCCTGGTGCAGCCCCGATTGCTAGAGCACCTTATCGATTAGCACCGAACGAACTACAGGTGTTGTCATCACAACTTTAGGAGCTTTTAGATAAGGGCTTTATTCGACCTAGCACATCACCTTGGGGAGCCCCTGTTCTCTTTGTTAAGAAGAAAGATGGCACGTTTCGAATGTGCATCGATTATAGGGAGTTAAACAAAGTCACAGTCAAGAACCGATACCCTTTACCTCGTATCGACGACTTGTTCGATCAACTTCAGGGATCAAGATATTATTCGAAGATTGATTTGAGATCTGGTTATCATCAACTTAGAGTCCGTGAAGAAGACATCTCCAAAACTGCGTTCCGTACTCGTTATGGTCATTACGAGTTCTTGGTCATGCCTTTTGGGTTGACAAATGCACCTGCGGTGTTCATGGACCTCATGAATCGCGTGTGCAAACCCTATCTCGATCAGTTTGTTATTGTGTTTATCGATGACATACTGATATACTCTAGGACCAAGGAGGACCATGAAGAGCATCTACAATTAATCTTGGAACTATTGAGGAATGAGCAATTGTACGCTAAATTCTCTAAGTGTGACTTTTGGATACGAGAAGTGCAATTTCTGGGTCATATTGTTAATGAGAACGGGATACATGTTGATCCTGCCAAGATTGTGGCGATAAAGAATTGGACTATACCCAAAACATCGAGTGAGATAAGGCAATTTCTGGGATTAGCAGGGTATTACCGATGATTCATAGAGGGATTTTCTAAGATTGCACAACCTCTCACAGCCTTGGCCCACAAAGGGACGGCATACAAATGGGGTGAAAGTCAAGAGGCGGCTTTTCAGCTATTAAAACAGAAACTCTGTAGTGCACCGATATTGGCACTGCCAGAGGGAACAGATGATTTCGTGGTGTATTGTGACGCATCCATTCAAGGATTGGGTTGTGTCCTGATGCAACGTGACAAAGTGATAGCTTACGCCTCGAGACAACTAAAAGTTCACGAGAAGAACTATACCACCCATGACTTAGAATTGGGTGCAGTGGTTTTCGCCTTAAAGATTTGGAGACATTACTTGTACGGTACCAAATGCACTATCTACACCAATCACAAGAGTCTTCAGCACATCTTTGAGCAAAAGGAGTTGAATATGAGGCAACGACGTTAGGTAGAGCTTCTGAATGATCATGATTGTGCTATCAAGTACCATCCTGGAAACGCGAACGTAGTTGCTGATGCCTAAAGCCGAAAAAAACAGCTAAACCCAGGCGGGTGCGAGCCTTACAACTTACAATCAGTACTCATCTGCCCGAACAAGTTAAGGAAGCACAGATAGAAGCCTTGAAGGAGGAAAATATTGGTTCTGAGTCGGTACGGGGAATGGATAAGCAATTGGTAGTGAAAGAGGATGGAATTCGGTACTTCATGGATAGACTTTGGGTGCCTGTCTATGGAAATCTGAGAGATTTGTTATGAGTGAGGCACACAAGTCTAAATACTCCATACATCCTGGATCTGACAAGATGTATCATGACCTAAAGGCACACTATTGGTGGCCTAATATGAAGGCGGATGTAGCTACGTATGTGAGCAAGTGTTTGACCTGCTCGAAGGTGAAGGTGGAATACCAAAAACCATCCGGATTGTTACAACAACCCGAGTTACCAATGTGGAAATGGGAACAAATCTCCATCGATTTTATCACTAAGTTACCCCGGACTAATACTGGTTGTGACACAATATGGGTTATTGTGGATCGGTTGACCAAGTCCGCTCACTTCCTTGCAATTAAGGAAACGGATAAGATGGAGAAACTAACCCGACTGTATCCGAAGGAAATCGTTTCGAGACACGGTGTACCAATCTCGATTATTTCTGACCGCGATGCTCATTTCACGTCACACTTCTGGCAATCACTGCAAAAATCTCTGGGTACACGATTGGATATGAGTACTGCTTATCATCCACAGACTGACGGCCAGAGTGAGCGTACCATACAGACTTTGGAGGATATGCTTCGTGCTTGTGTGATTGATTTCGGGAATAACTGGGAAGTTCACCTGCCATTGGTGGAATTTTCCTATAATAACAGTTATCACACTAGCATACAGGCAGCACCTTTCGAAGCTTTATATGGGAGAAAATGTAGATCACCGGTTTGCTGGGCTGAAATTGGTGATAGTCAACTAACGGGTCCCGAGCTGATTCATGAAACAACTGAGAAGATCGTGCAGATACGGAACCGTATGGCTGGAGCGCGAGATAGACAGAAAAGTTATGCTGACAAGAGACGGAAACCTCTAGAGTTTCAAATTGGCAACAAGGTCTTATTGAAAGTCTCACCGTGGAAAGGCGTAGTCCGGTTTGGCAAGCGAGGAAAGCTAAATCCGAGGTATGTTGGACCATTTGAGATATTGGAACGAATAGGTCCAATGACCTATCGACTAGCCTTACCTGATTCACTGAGTGGAGTCCACGATGTGTTTCACGTTTCAAACCTAAAAAGTGTCTATCTGACGAGACTCTAATTGTACCACTAGAGGATGTTCAAGTGGATGAACAATTACGCTTTATCGAAGAACCAGTCGAGGTAATGGACCGTGAAGTGAAAACACTTAAGCAAAGCAGGATACCCATAGTCAAAGTTCGTTGGAACTCGCGACGTGGACCGGAATTCACGTGGGAACGTGAAGATCAAATGAACCTTAAGTATCCTCAGCTATTTGAGATTATGCCTGTAGACAAAGGTATTGATTTAAATTTCGGGACGAAATTTCTTTCAACATGGGGATGATGTGACAACTCATCCAAAACTCACTAGATTTCGATTTTTGTGTGCCAATGCAGTAGACCAGTGATGGAACACTCGCACCATGTGATGGAACACTCTCACCATGTAACGCAATTTTCGAGACGAAAATTCTTTCAACATGGGGATAATGTGACATCCGGTAATTTTCCGTTACCAAACTCCGTTAGTTCCGTTAAGTCTTGCATACACGTGTCGTAAGCACACACTAGTTGTCGTTTAACGTTGGTGACCTAATAATAATTAATAATGTTAATTTAATAATAATCTAGTGGATTAGATGATTATTATGTTATGTTTATATGTTTACGTGATTTAAATGTTAACGGTAAATTTTATCGCGTAACGTAGAAACGCGTGTGTTAATTCGTATGTCTTGTGTTTTTATAAAGATAAAATATATATTGTTATTACTAGTTTATATGCTTAGTAATTAAGTTAAAAACACTTTTAGCAAGAATTTAAAGCTTAATTTTAATAAAAACACAAAACACAAGGGTTTAAAGGGTAAATTAGGATTATTAAATTAAAACAAAACAAAAAACCTAGCCCCCACCCTCCCATCAACCACGACCAGCCCCCTCTCTCCCTCCCCTTACGAAATTCGACCAGAAACAAGCAAATGAACTTTGGATAGGATCGATTTCAAGTGTTAGAAGGCATTAGAAACATCAAACCTTGTTGCTTTTCACGAATTGAAGGTTGGTTTTTATGTTTTTCATGGTTTTGCACCTTGGCCGAACCCTAATCCGTGAGTGAAGTCAAAAAGGTCAAATTTTGTTGTTGTTTGATGTTGTTATCATGTTAGTTAGATTGTATACATGTTAGTTAACGTTGATTATGCAAGAAAATTACACTTTTGATTGGTTTTCAAGGATTTTGATCTTGTTAGAACCCTAGGCCGAAAATTGAGGTGAAGGTTGAGATTGATGTTGTTTGTTGATTACATGATGTTAGTTAGATAGTAACTATGCTAGTTTACGTGGATTGTATAAGATATTCGTGATTTTGATGCTTGGATCATACCTTACTATTAATAGTAACTTTTGTGCATGAACTTGATAATTCAATGATGAATTGATGGTATTAGGGTGTTAATGTTGGGATTATGATAAATCATGCTAGAAATCCAAGTAATGGTCATATAGTTCATACCTTGCCATTAGTGGAAACTTTTGAATATGAGATTTGTGAGTTATGATGATTTGATGATGAATGTGTGTTATGGATTTGTTCATGGTAATGATTAGATGTTAGATTGATATTATGAACATTGGGAATTCAATAATAAATGTTGTAGTTCATGCCTTACTAAAGATAGTAACTTTTTGAGTATGAAACTTATGAATCATGTTAACTAGGTGTTGTAGATCATGTCTAGGTATGGTATGAACTTGAAATGGTATGTTATTGGTGAAATATGCATACATTGGATGTTTAGTAGATTTTGGGATGTACTTTCCCAAAAGGGAAACTTTATTTTGGATGAAACTTGGATATTGGGAATTGGACATGTTCATGGCATTAGGATCATGCTAGAATGCTTGTTGTGGACGCCTAACGTGATAGAACTTGTTAATTAGGTTGTATGGAATGTTTATTTGGTTATGTGTGGCTTATGCACTTTGATGATCATGTATGGTATTGAGTGTTGATTAGTAACTAAGACATCATGTTTGGGACTGGAAATCAATCATCTTGATATATGTTGTATGTGATGGACATGTTGAATGTGTTGTGGTTAGTATGGATGATTAATTGGTAAATTATCTGTTTCATGGTTATAGGTCATATGAGTAGGTTATGCATGGTTTGACCTTTATATGATACACTAGTGGTGTTATGGATACACTGAGCATGCTAGATGTTAAGGACTTGCATAGATTGTATGATATTTACCTAGTATGGTGATCTAAGCAATGCATTAGAATGTTAACCATGTATGATATATGCTCATGTCTGTTTAAATGGTTTACAACACATAATGTCACCAACGGGTCAAACGGGTCAACTAGGTCACATGTATGTTGTCTTTATAAAACCTAGAGTTCTTTGATTGTAAAGCACTTAGAGTTTCCTTGGGATTTCTGTGTACATGTACTTATGTACTTGTGTGTTCTAGGTAACCTTTGAAGGTTGTCTTTCCACTTGTTCTTGTTGAGTTAAGCCTTAGATATCTATCACGCGTATCAGGTGAGTTCATGCCCCACTGTTTACTTAACCTCTTTTGGGGGAGATAGCATACTGGTAACTTTACTAACGCTTTATATATTTAAGATGTATATAATATTATATAGTGTGTTTACCGTGATAAAGTCCTTACACTTTCGAATTGTTAATATTGAATAGCGGGGAAACTTGGGTAGTACTACTGGGTCTGACGAGCCCCACCTGTGTGACTCGAGGTCAACCGGGTGCAATTTGTCCTATGAACATTTGTCACGACCTGGTAAGTCGTGACAGGAGGCAAACATATCACAGTCAGCTTCAATTGCGAAATCACTATGTATTAATATCTATTGTTAATAGACTAGCTATCTGTTACAATACACATGCTTATATATATCACAACTGTTAAACTATTTATGTTTAAACGCAAACTCTTGAACTCACCAACCATTGTGTTGACTTTTTAGTATGCTATTCTCAGGTCGATAATCCAGCTTGCCGGTAGGAGCACAGCACGAGTCAGCATGCATTCTAAGGATTTAAACTACAAACACAATGACTCGTCTTTTAATTATGGTTTTTAAATATTTGGTTGGCACGTGTTTTTGCCACATGATACATTTACATACTTTGGGTTTGTCTTGTTTACAAAACGCTTCCGCACGATTTTTAAAGTTTGAACTATGGTTGTTTTATTTTAAACGTGGCATATAGAGTCGTTCCGAGTAACTATTGACTGTAATCCTAGTTTGTTCACACGCCTCGCGGTAAAACTCCGTACGTGGATTTTGAGGGTGTGACAGCGTGCTAGCGTGAGTTGTAGCTCAATAAACTGCTGCAATAACCAACGTTATTGAAAGTTTACGTAAGTGTAAAACAACACTAACATGGTGTAGTGGATACAAATAAGCACACGAAAGTTAACGTCTTCAAATCTTTATATCAAAATACTAAAAGAAGAGTTAGTTTCTAAGAGAATGTTAATTGTATTAAGAATGTTATATAAAGAAACGAAATAGTTCAAAAAAATAATGTCATATAAAAGAACAAAACCAGTAAAAAAAAATACTATCATACTTAAAAAGAAGGGTTCATGGGAGACCTTTGAAAACATTCGAAAGACTATCGTTAAAGATAACTTCTAAACATTAATAAAAAGAAATGGACCCAATAAAATCTTGGTCAAATAAGGAAAAAAAATATATGTCAGTGACCCAGCAGAAAGATATGTGAAAAACAAATTCATAAACAAAAGAATTATACCAATGACTCTTAAATCAACAGTTTTAAAAGGAGGTATCTTATAACTTTTTAGAGTGCAGGTCATAAGTTGAAGTCTCGCTAGGTGTAATATGTTTTATGTGGACCCAGGATTTTATCACAGTGGGCCTTTGGGTGGTGGGTTTCCCTTGAAATGGTGGGCGAGCCGGGTCACCAGCGTTGTTTGTGTTCGCAGGCGTGGATGATCTTTCGCCAATGGCTTTACCCGGGTGATCGGGCTTAAAAACTCTTCGTTGGCCGTCCTAAAAAACAAAAGAATTATAAAAGAATAGTTAGGAAAAAAAATTAAAGATTAGAAAATGAGCTAAAGAAGATTACTATTGGAATTGTGTTTTGAGTGTTGAACGGTAAGTTCTCTAAATGCAAGAAGAGTAAGCCAACTCATTGAAACCTATTTTGTTGATAACTATTTAATGTATAAGTATTAAGAGTGAGAAGAATAAGATTAAAAAAACCACTAACCTTTTTTAAGGTTTAGTATATAATATACTAGTCTAGTATCCCGTATGATATACGAATTAAATATATAAAAATATCAAAAATTTTGTAATAAAAATTAAAAATTATAAAACAATAGTTTTTAGATAAAATATGATTTAATTACGTTAAAATAAGTACTTTAAGTAATGCAACAATAAGATCATTTTAGACTTTCTTTTTATGGAATTATTTTTATTTTGCTTTTTAAAAATAAGTTCATTGTTTAAACTATCCTTATAATACTTAAACTTTTTTAAAAGGTTTGTGTTTATAAAAATTGTTTAAGAAAAATTTTATATTATTTATTCTTTTTAATGTTTGTTTTTTAATTAAAAAACTATGATTTATAATTTTTACAATATCTATTTTTTAATATGGAAATGTTTTAAATAATATAAATAGTATGTACTATTATCATTTATTAGAAAAGAGAAACGGAAAAAACTAAGATGAGTAAGTCTAATATTTTGAAAAGTGTCACTTCAAAACTTTATTTTACTAATATAGATAGATGTTTAAGAAGAGAAAACTTTATATTAGAATGTTGTTGGATAGTTTTACATAGAGCAATAAATTTTAAATTGTCTTTGGGTATTTAGGGACCCCAAAAGTTACTGCTAACTCAACAATTCATTATTCAAATGGAAACCATGCCTACTTTATGAAGTATGATATAGATGTCCAATTAGAATGGATCTAGATTAAGAATCGATCAATTGTACAATATTTCTTTTTGCATCCAGGAAATGTTCTATTTTGCGATCCCTCTAACAAATAACAGAAACATTTATTTAAAATACATAAGAAAATCCAAATATACATCCTTATGTTCAACAAGTAATCTAAAATAATATTGGTTCTTAATGGAAACCATGAAATGTATTTGTAGTATATCAACTGCATTCTAGATACTTATCTTGGAACAAAATCTGATACTGAAACTTCATTTACTGAATATTGGGATGATCGTAAACCACCGCTCCCTGTTAAAGAACTATACTCTTGTAGAAGTGGCATTTCAGGATCAAAGTTACTACCCATGAAAAATGCAGGTTCTGCTGGTACAGGAAGTGTCATTGAGAAGCTATTAAGCATAAGAACAACCGAAGCCATGGTTGGCCAATCGATAACTTTTTCTTGAACACATAATAACCCAATGTGGATACATCTAATGATGTCACGCAATGAACCTGATCCCGTTTTCAATGTGGGATCGACTAGATCGGACGCTGTCCCATTCTTCCAGCTTTTCCATGCCTAATATATATTAATAGTTTTTTTATAATTCATATACTACAATGAAAACTTAAGAGTTTTGAGTTAATTTCCTCAAAACATCATGACTAATCCCTTGGTATATATGTGCCATTCAAATTTCATAGAAAAGGTGGATACTTACGAAGCTAAGAAGATCTTCTCTCTTGTCTCCATTCTTAAAACATTGATTCTTTTGACCGGTTATCATCTCTAGTACTAAGATTCCATAACTAAAGACATCTGACTTTATAGAAAATTGTCCATGCATTGCATACTCAGGCGCCATATAACCGCTGTTACAATACATGAGAAAAATGTTAGCACTTACACACACTTACATGTCTTGATTATTAACTTCAAAATTAAATTTTCGAACATGTTACTTAACGGTCATCATGATTAACTCATAATGATATAGACTTGTCGTGTTATATAAATAACGCATGAAGGTGAATCACTAGTTCATGTTTCTAAAACATGTTTCGTTATGTAATAGAAAATCACTAGATAATAGTAAAATATGGTTTTAAAAAAATCCATCTATTCTAATAAAGCAAATAACTATATCATGTACATGTCATCTCCACCTACGTTTGACGTATGATTGTCCATGTGTTACCATCACAATAAATTTATAATTTTGTTAAAAATTTTAACTTCAAAAAGTTTTCTTAATAACTCTCATTTAATCTTGTTATTATAATAAAAGAGTAACTAGAAATGTCACATGTCCATATCACATTCATTCTTAATAAAATTTTCTCACTTCTCTCTCTATTAAATAAATCCATTATTTACAATTATATTATTTAATTTTTTTTATTAAAAAGTATTTTTAAAAAAATTAAGAAATAGATCTTTTATTGATGTTTATTTCTAGAGAAACAAATTTTTATAAAAAGAATTTTTTCTAAAACATCATACTTTTTTTAAAACATGAAATATTTTAAAAATGACATTTTTAAAAATGTTCTATTTTTTGAAACGAAATATTTAATTTTTTAGAAAAAACAAAAAAAGTTTAAAAAAGTTGATATCATTGTCATATTATTTAGAGTACTTACTCATACGTAATTTAAATCACATATTATTTTATAATTAATAAAATTTTATTCTATTTAATATTTTATTTATTCAACCCGTGTAATACACGGGTTCACTAAAGCTAATATTATAATAATCAAGATAATTTTTTCTAGAGTAACTTTATATTAAAAAATTTTAATAAGACTTAATTTTGTTAAAATATAGTTTAATTTTTAGTTAATCATTGTTAAAACTAAAATATTTTAAAAAGATATATAGAGTAATAATTTATTTTTCATTTTTCTAATATTATTTATATTTTAAATATGTTTGTTGTACATAATTAATTTAATGATATGCTTTCTATAACATATATTAGATTAGATTATATATCTATCATATAATTTTATATTTCAACGCCTGTAACATACTATTAACTATAACAGGGAGACATTCAAGGTGTAGTTGGAAGCCAAGAATTAATATTAAAAGAACTTAAACATAAAGAGTTTGGGGTGACTCCCACAACTCTGTTATATCTAAAGAAGGAAAAACTTACAAGGATCCTACTATGTATTTATACTAGGCTACGACTTGCTAAAAAAGTTATTTATTAAACTCAACAACAAAGGATTAGCTAAGCTGATTAAGATAACAATCCTAAATTAAAGTAAGATACTTCTAACATGTAAATATGAAAAGATTATGGGTTCAAATCTCACCATAATCAAAATGCTTAAAGTCAAAAGATTTCAAATAGGAGTTAACGGTCTTACCAAAATGTGACACCATAAAACCTAAATCAAAGGATTAGCAAAGAGTTGCAAATCCTAATCGCCTCCCCCGCTCTAGAAGTCGTTGCCATGATCATCGCTGTCGACAGATCGACGTCACCATCTCCGCACGCAGCCCACTACCGCCAACAAACCACCAGACCACCACCCTTGTCCAATTATCAAAAAATAGCTTTGCTAATCTTTGCAACGCTTTACAAGATCATTGTGTATTTTGGAAACATTCCTTCAATTATAAATAGAGTCGAAAGATATAATCAGTTATTGTTCAATTTTGTGTTTCTGTTATGAATGTTAAGTCAACATTATATCTTATTCATTGTGGATTCACATGATGCAATCGATCTTGGAGACTAAAACACTAACATTGCCATGTTTTCAATACATATACATGGCCCTCACCAAACCTCACTTTAAGTAATTCATTCATCTAAATATGTGAAAAGAATCTTTAATTCTCGATATATGAATGTTTGCTCCATGAATTTGGCATTATGGTACCTTTATATATCATGGTGGTTTGATATCTAGTTTGGATGCTCGCCACCATAAGCAGCGCGGGTTAGTCTTCTTTGTTGTGTTAGGGTTCACCTTTTCTTTCTAATCATTCCCATCCATACGATCCAATGTGTATTGGCTAAATACTTTGCACTTATGGAACTTTATATGACTTTTGTGATGGTTTTTAGCGCCTACTAAGTATGTGGCGTTCCTAGGATGCAACAAGCCTTCTTTGTCTCCAATCCCACAACCAAAACCATGCATGTGGCCTTTTTCTTGACATCATTTTTAGATCTGTTGCTACCCATACCTCAATTGGATCTTTGTGTCGATCATGCTTCTCATAGTTTTGCCAATGTGCTTGGGTTAGGAGTAGTTTCCTTGGTTATTAGTCTTCACATCTCTAGGTCAAAGTTTGTAGTTGTAGCTATTTATCAACTAGTAGCCTCTTTAAATGACATCATCTATATATCCTAATATTGTTCTATCAAGGCAATAATTGAGACGAATCTACCTGGGGTCAAATTGAGCACTTACTTTACATGAACAGTCACATCCAATATTGATCTAGGGCTATTGTACTCAGATTTCATCTCATTAATCTTTCCTATAAAGACATCTATAGTCACATTCTCTATCATTCTTAATACCTATAACCCTTAACATGAGGATCTACAGGCAACCCTTTTCTACTCGATCTATACCAACACAAAATACCTTGAGTGCTTTAGATACTTGTTTAACCATTATGAATTTAGATAATAAAGGACGATATAGTCTAGTGTGGCTTAATTAGAATAGGTAAGCTATTGTCATCATACTTTACTTTGGAGCGACTTCAGCTTTATCACATCCTAAATGCCATCTAAAGTGTAGCTTTAACTTTTAACTGTCCAGAATTTGTAGCTTGTTGAAGTTAGCATAAGACGTTGATATGTCATTAAACCTCCTTCTCTTAGCGGAACGATGTTGGTCTTACTTTCTAACATCACCACAGTTTAGAGAATCCAAGGGAACAAGAGATCGATCATTACTAATTGTAGTTTTGAATATATGTTAGTAGGACATGATCCAATATCCTATTATTCTTCTTGTGTATTGGTTTCCCTCTGTGCTAACTTTCGATCTTCTATCATATGATTTCTCTTGCTAGTTAAAACTCTTGATCAACTCTGATACTAATTGAATCCCAAGAGTTCATATAAAAAACATGTAGACATAAAGTTCAGGGTAATTCTCATAACTCTTTAATATATAAAGAATGAAAATTTTACGAAAAGATTAATGGCTACTATTATGGAAAGAGTAATAATTGTCATATTCTAAACTACAAAGGTCTCATTGTAATTTCCAAATTCGTGTAATGTTTTTGTCTTAGGTGTCAACAAAGTTCAAATTAAAAAAATTCAATGGTAATAAAATACTAGCCTTTAGAGAGTGAAGATGTGGTCTCTTTGATAAGGAGAAGACCCATTGTGTGATCATCTTGAGCCTATTGATCGTTTTCTTCGTAAAGTATTGAAGGAATTAACAGAAATTGATGTCTGGTTTAAATTAGAGTCCTTGTATCATGGTTAATTGTGTTTATTTGAATAAACGGTTGTATACTTTTAACATGGTTTCTGGAAAGTCCTTAGAAAATCATACCGATGCTTTTAATAAACTGGTATTGGATCTAGAGAACATTTAAGTAAAGTTAGATGATGAAGTTTAGGCAATCATATATTTTCCTACATCATTGCCATCATCTTATGAACATTTTGTTTATGCATTAATGTATAGGAGGGAAACCTTGATCATGGAAGAAGTGTTAGTTGCTCTAAATAAAATGAACCGAAAGAAAGATCAACTTATAAGGAAGATGATGAAGAAGGCCTATTTGTTAATAGTAGATCTAAACAAGAGGTTCTAAGTTAAGTAAATCATGCTAGATCAAAGTCAAAGTTCAAAAGAAGTTTTTTTAATTCTTGTGTGATTTTTAGAAACACTAAAAACGGGATTGCCCAAAGTTTAAAAAAATAGAAGGTGAAGCCAATGGGTCAAAAGGGAAAAACAAAATAATTCTATTGAGCAAGATAAACAATCTCATGGATATGATAGTGTAGATGTATTTTATATAAATGAACGTAGGAAAAAGCATCAATGGGTTATGGATTTAGAATGTTCATTTCAAATGACTCATGCTAAAAAATTCATTAGAGAGTTAAAGCATGAGGATGTTAATTCTATGAACTTAAAAGATTATAAACCTTGTTAAATCCTTGGTTCTGGCATCGTTACACTAAAGATTAAGAATATAGTGGTTTATTATCTCAAAGGTGTAAAGTACATTCCTAATTTGGAAAAAACTCTTTTGTCACTTTTTAGTATTGAAAGCTTAGCATACCGGGTGAATTTAAAAGATGGTAAAGCTAGAGTCATTAAAGAATCCTTGATGGTTATATCAGGCACAAGAAAGGACAACAACATTTATCTTTTTGATGAAAATGTCGATTTGTCAAATACTATTATTAAAAAAGACACAAATGGTGATGCTTTGTTATGGCATAATATACTAGGTCATATAATTATAGAAGGTTTTGTTGAATCAAAAAAAGAAATAGTCTTGGGAAATCTTAAAAGTTGTGATATTAATTTATGTGAAAGTTATGTTCTTGGAAAGCATAAGAGAGTTAAGTTTAGTCAGGGTAAACATCCCATAAGGGGTGCTTCAGACTATGTCATTCTGATTTGTTAAGCCGTTCCTTAAGGGGTGCAAGACATTTTCTACAACTTATTGATTATTATGCTAGACGGGTGTAGTTGCGCGAGTTAAAAAAAGTAATATTTTTAATAAGTTCAAAGAATGGAAGATGTAGGTTGAAAATCAGTCAGAAGATAAAAGAAACATAGAATAGACAATGGTTTACAGTTTTCTAGTGATGAATTTATTTAGTTTTGTAAAGCTAATGGAATTTCTAGGTAAATATGTTTATTTACTTTTGTATCTGGATATATTAGTGGCCTATAAGGATAAAGATATAACTCAAGCCACTAAGCAAATGTTGAAAAAGGAATTTAATATGAAATTTCTACGAGATAATAAAGAGAATATTATCATGAAGATCATATAAGATAGAGGTCTAAAATAGCTCAAGTTTACTCAGAGTTTATATGTTCATGAAATTCTGACAAGTTTGGGATGGCAAAATGCAAAGTAGTCAAGACTCCTATGGATACACATTTTGAAGTTCCCCACTATTGACTCTCCTAAAGATGATAAAAAACAGGTTTATATGGAAGAAGTTTGATGTGCTCTAAATTATATATAAAAATCCTATCAAAAGCACCTCAATTATTTCTTAATATCTTCCTTAAAATGATAATTATGTACTTAAAATTATTAAATTGTGTTTTCAGGTGTTAAAAAGGGCAGGATGGACAAAACAAACATATTTAACAAGAAATTGAAGAAATCCGAGCTTTGGAATCCAAGCATGGGGTCGTGCCTCATTAAGCACGCCCCCATGTCTTGCCTGAAACACACCCCGTGCAAAATTTGTCACACAAAAGTAATGTACCTTAAAATTAAGCACAGGGCAATGCCCCATAAAGCACGGGGTCATGACTATTAGGCACGGGGCCAAGCTTAAACACTCCAGAAAGCCTATAAATAGAGGCCTAAGTTCATCATTTTGGAAAGCTTTTGGTGGGAGAGTTACTTTGCAGAATTCTCTCAAGACTAAAGACTTAAAGATCATTTGAAGGCTCGGGAGGTGCATAAAACACTTGGAAGAAGCTCAGGAGTGTCTAAATATCATCCATTTTGGATCACCGGTTTAATTGTTCCATTTCACTGATAAATCCATATCTATCTTCTATGTTATTTGTTGTTATGTTCAAGATCATTATGAGCTAAACTCTCATTATCATTCTAATTAGATGAAACTTATGTAATTTGTGATGAACTATTGTTGTGATTTATATTGTGTTAATGTTATGGTGGTCTTGGTAAAACTTTCGATAGGTAGCATCTACATTTGAACGGGAAGTTATAAAATATGATTTGTAATTTTGTATGTCATACACGGTTGAAAAACATAGATCAACTTTTATTCACGAAACCGGTCTTCATAATAAATCCATGGCTAACGAACTATAAATGGTTATTAAAAATCATATCACCTTAAGTTTCTGATCATTTACGGGTTCCCTTTTATTAGTCTAAGAAATCTATGATAATTGTTATGGTTTTCTAAAATTAATGATATGTTATTTGATCAACTCTCTTATTAACATTAAATTATGTTTTCAGAAATCGTATGTCAAAAAGGTCATAAAATATTTACCTACATTACTAGGGCTTTGACCTAAGCAGTAAATCTCAACCTAACGTGATCCTAGTCACTACAGAGCGGATAGACAAAAAATCATGTCAGCTCACATTTATAAACATTAACATGATTACCTTAATCAATATCTTTAATCACATAACTAATTCATCACAGTTACATAAGTGTAATCTAATTAGGATGATAGCCTTTACTCCCTTGTTTTAAATCCAAAAGTTTCACTCTTGTTTTACTTTATTTTCATTATTATTTCTAAAAACCCTAAAAATCTTAATTACATCAATGCAACTCATCACTCTCTCAAACAAAAATCAATTCCGGTAGTCAATCATTAAGATTGTTGAGTAGGCTAGGTGTGTCCACGGATTGATACTCGGTTCTTGCCATCACTATATTACCTCACGATAGGTACACTTGTCTTTTGTGTGTGTAGTTTAGTATTAGTAATAACCAATTAAAACTGAATCTGTGCAAAAAAAACCTTTATCAAAATATATATACTTTTCATACGCATCAAGTTCTTGGCGTCGTTGCCGGGGACGCACAGCAGTTTTGAAAGACAATCTAAATTATTGATTATCTTGTTTTTATCTTGTTAATATTTTTTTGTTCAAATTTATTTTATTTTCGTAGATAGTTTTCCTTAGTTAGTTAGCTTAGTCACATTTGTCTGATTCATTCTAAGCCCTAGTTAATCTATGTCTTAACTTAGTGTATGTCCGACTCGTCTAGTCCTGAACTTGTTTCGCCTCTTTCAGAACCCGAACGACTTTTCCGTCAAAGTTTAAGACCGCGACAAACACCAACAATAATCAAAGAAAACATTTTGAAAGGTGCATCATCCAAAGAAGACATGGCTAACCAAGACGAGGAAATGAAGATGATGCACTATGCCACACCATCAATCGATGGGTACAAGTCTAGTGTTGTCCAACCAGCAATAGCGGCCAATAATTTCGAGATTAGGTCTTGTATTATCTAACTTGTAGAAAACTCTGTTTAGATTTATTGATTGCAAGACGAAGACCCTAACGCTCACATCTCACGATTCATTCGTATTTGTGCAACTTTCAAAATCAATAACTGTTAAGACGCCGCTATTAGACTAAGACTTTTTCCATTTTCACTTCGTGGTCGATCCATTAAGTGCCTTGATTCACTTCCACTTGGTTCCATCACCACATGGGCGGAAATGGCTGAGTGATTCCTTTTGAAATACTTTCCACTCGATCGCACTACCAAACTGAGAAGCAGCATCACGAGCTTTCGCTTAGATGATGATGAATCATTACACACAGTATGGGATAGATGCAAAGGTCTCCTTCGGAGATGCCTACATCACGGACATGATCTGTGGCTGTAGTGTCAACCTTTTTACGATGCAATAAGCAGAGCACACAAACAAGCTGTAGACTAAAGTGCGGGAGGAGATTTCAGAAGTGTCACGCCAATAGAGGCATACCAAGCCCTAGAAAGAGCAGTTAAGAAGAGATTTGCTTATAATCCTTTAAGAAACAAACCTAGTTCTAAAAGCATTCATCAAGTAGACTCTGAAACACTGATTACAACCCAGTTAGAAGCCCTGACCAAATGATTCAAACAATTGCAAGCTGAACTGAAGAAAACTCCAACACGATGTAACATATGCGGAAATTCACACAAAACCAACGAGTGCCCACAAGGAATTATGATGGTTGAAGATTTTACTACATAGGAGGCTCAAACAACTCGTATAACAACAACTTAAATTGGAGGAGCAACTCGAATTACAGAGAAGTTGGTAACAACCAATCATCATCTGGATTCAATCGCAGGCCACCTTACCAACAGCAAAAACCACCATACCAAGGTCCAAGCAGTAGTAACCAAGACTGTGGAGCATCATCAATGGAAGACTTATTGCAGTAATTATTGATAAACACACAAGCCACAGATGAATACATCAGAAAATCTAATCGAAGAAATAAGGAGAGGTTCCAAAGAAACGAGGCTGGCATCAAAAGCAACAAAGCATCATTGCAAACCATTGAAAACCAAGTAGGTCAGATAGCACAACAACTATCTGAAAAACCCTAAGGTGCTTTGCCTAGCAACACTATAACAAACCCTAATGCTCAAGTCAATGCCATCACCACAAGGAGTGGTAAAACCACTCAAGGTGATGCACCTGCATTACAACCCATCCTTGAAGAAACAGAAACCGAAACTCCAAGTAATGCAAGTAAGAAGGAAAAGCAACCTGTTGTTATTAAAGAACCAGCCAAGAAATACGTACCACCGCCACCCTTTGTTCCACCACCTCCATATCCAAGTCGTTTGAGGCAACAACAAATGGAGGCACAATATGGCAAATTCTTAGGGTTGTTCAAGTAACTCTACATCAATATGCCCTTGGTGGAAGCCTTAGCTCAAATGCCAAATTATACAAAGTTCTTAAAGGGTATGTTGTCAAATAAAAAGAAATTGTAAGAGTTATCACACGTAGTTTTAAATGAGGAATGCTCTGTAGTTCTTCAGAACAAACTACCTCAAAAGATGACTGATCCAGGGAGCTTCACCATACCTTGCCTAATAGGAAATCTTTCTGTCAGCAACGCGTTAGCTGATTTAGGTGCTAGCATTAACCTTATGCCTTATGTGGTTTTTGAAATGCTAAACATAGGTGAACCTAGACCTACCCGTATGAGCATCCAGTTAGCTGACCGTTTTGTTAAATATCTGAGGGGCATCGTTGAAAATCTCTTAGTTAAACTCGACAAATTCGTATTTCTCGTTTATTTTATGATCCTTGACATGGATGAGGATAAGAATGTTCCTCTCATCCTAGTTCGACCTTTCTTAACAACCGCTTGAGCCCTCATCGATGTTTGTACCGATAAACTCACGTTCTGAGTGGATGAGGAGGAAGTAACATTTGACATAAGACAATCCATGAAACATCCTCAATATCATAATGACTCACTGTATTACATTGATGTTCGATAATAAGCTTTCATTTAAAGAACACTCTTCAAATTGAAGCTAACACTCAATTAATAGAGGTCCAAATCACTGAACCCATCTGTGAGAATCAAAACGTTCCAGAAATAGAAGTTGATGAAACATCATCTTATCAAGAAGTATTTGAGATCATCGAACAAGAACTAGAACCTAAAGCCAAACCTTCTATCGAAGATCCTCCGACTTTAGAGCTCAAAGAATTTTCGTCTCATCTTGAATACGCCTTTCTTGAAAACACATCTCAACTTCCTATAATAATCTCATCCGCCTTGTCAAATGATGAGAAGAACAAGTTGCTCAATGTGCTTAAGGCACATAAACGAGCAATTGCATGGAAAATCGTGGACATCAAAGGAATCAATCCATCCTTTTGCACCCATAAAATACTAATGGAGGAGAACTTCAAATATGTCATTCAACCTCAAAGACGTATAAATCCGAGCATGCAAGAGGTGGTGAAGAAAGAAGTAATCAAACTGCTAGATGTTGGTTTGATTTACCATATTTCTTATTCGCCTTGGGCCAGTCCCATCCAAGTTGTTCCAAAGAAAGGAGGAATGACTGTTATAACTAACGAGAAGAATGAGCTTATTCATACTCGTATGGTTACAGGATGGAGAGCTTGCATTGACTATCGTAAACTCAATGACGCTACAAGGAAAGATAACTTCCCACTGCCTTTCATCGACCAAATGCTTGAGAGACTATCTGAAAAAATGTTCTATTGTTTCCTTGATGATTTCTCAGGTTATTTCCATATTCCTATTGCTCTGGAGATCAAGAGAAAATGACATTCACCTTTCCATATGGAACATTTGCCTATTGGAGAATGCCTTTTGGATTGTGTAATGCCCCTGCTACATTTCAAAGATGCATGGTAGCAATCTTTCATGACATGATCGAACACCCAATGTAAGTTTTCATGGATAACTTCTCCATCATTGGGAACTCATTTGAGCAATGTCTTGAAAACCTGGAAAAGATGTTGGTTAGATGCGAAGATTCTAATCTTGTTTTGAATTGGGAAAAGTGTCCCTTCATGGTTAATGAAGGAATAATGTTAGGGCATAAGATATCAAGAGCATGGCTTGAGGCTGATCAAGCCAAAGTCTACGCTATTTCTAAACTTCCACATCCCACAACCGTGAAAGAAATTAGAAGCTTCCTAGGTCATGCTGGATTTTATCGTCGTTTCATCAAAGATTTCTCAAAAAAGGCACGACCAATGACTCAACTTCTTGAGAAAGACGCACAATTCGTATTTTCCAACAAATGCATTAGTGCATTCGATTTGCTAAAAGAGAGATTGGTCATTGCTCTGATCATGGTTTCCTCTGATTGGACGCTACCATTTGAATCATGTGTGACGCGAGTTATTTTGCGGTAGGAGTCGTATTAGGACAAAGGTAAAACAAGCAATTCCACCCAATTTACTATGCGAGCAAAACCTACCGACACACAAGAAAACTACACCACCACCGAGAAAGAGCTTCTTGCGGTACTTTTCGCATTCGACAAATTCCGCTTGTATCTAGTCCTTTCAAAAACAGTCGTTTACACCAATCATGTAGCTCTTCGTTATCTGTTCAACAAACAAGATGCAAATCCAAGATTGATTCGCTGGATACTTCTACTTCAAGAATTCAACATTGAAATACGTGATAAGAAAGGAGCAGAGAATCTAGCGGCCGATTATCTCTCGCGTCTTGAAAATTCAAGTCCTTCACAACCTGAGGAATATAAAATAATCGATAATTTTCCTCACGAATTCCTTATTAACATCCAATCCTCAATCGATGAACATCTTTGGTTTGTCGATTTTGTGAATTACTTGGCAAGTGGAATCCTACTCAAAGGAATGACTTATCAGCAAAGGAAGAAATTCTTTACTGACATTAAGCATTACTATTAGGAAGGCTCGTATCTGTTCAGAATCGATGCAGACCAACTTATTCGAAGGTGCGTATACGGAAGTGAAGCGGAACAGATTCTAAGGCACTGTCATGAAGGACCCATATGAGGAAACCATGGAGCAACCCTAATAGCCAAGAAAGTCTTTGACTCTAGATTTTACTGGCACACAATCTTCAAGATGCTCACAACATGGTACGCACCTGTGATGCATGTCAAAAAGGAACCAATATCTTAACACATGATGAGATGCCTCAAAAACCCGGTCAAGTATGCGAGGTACTTGATATATGGGGTATTGATTTCATGGGCTATTTCCGGTGTCATTTGGCAATCGTTACATCTTGGTAGCAGACGATTATGTTTTAAAATGGGCCGAAGCCATGCAAGAAACATTGTCAAGTTCCTCAAGAAATTATTCTCTCATTTAGGTTCCCCGAAGGTTTTAACTAATGACCGAGGAACGCCCTTCTGTAACAACCAGCTCAAGAGAGCAATGGCTCATTATAGAGTGCACCATTACTTTACAACTGCTTATCATCCACAAGCGAATGGGCAAGCTGAAATCACTAACCGATGCATCAAACGAATCCTTAAGAAAACCATAGGACAAAATCACAAGGACTAGTCTATCAAACTAGATGATGCATTATGGGCTTTTCGAACAGCTTATAAGACTCCCACAGGCACAACACCATTCAAACTTGTTTATGGGAAGTCGAGTCATCTACTTGTGGAACTGGAGCATAAGGCCTAGTGGGCACTTAAAGAAGAAAACCTAGACCAAGGCCTAATAGGAAAAATCAATTTCTACAAATCCACAAACTAGAGGAACTGAGATAACAAGCATACGAAAACGCTAGGATTTACAAGGAAAAGACAAGAAAATTCCACGACTCTTGATTAAAGAACACTAAAAAATTTCCTGTGGGAGAACGTGTCTTGCAGTATAACTCTCATCCGTGTTTATTTCCCGGAAAGCTGAAATCACGTTGGTCTGGACCTTACACGATTAAAAACGTGTTTTCAAATGATGCCATCGAAATCGACCACCACGAAGGTTTAAGTTTCAAAGTAAATGGTCATCGTTTAAAACCGTATAACGATGGACCAACCAAGAATTTCTTGAAGGAATTACACCTCTTCCCAGACGAAGACTAAGTGTGGGGAAGGGTCGCGCCGAAGATTCGAAACTTAAACACGACACCTGTACATAGGTTTTCTTTGATGGTTTAACTTTTTCTAGTACCTCGCAAGCACAGTCACGGGGCCGAGCGCCTGGGAACACACCCTCGTGCTTCTGACAAAAATTTTCCACGATCTCCACAGAAGACTCTGGAACATTGTAGGATGAATTTAAGACGATTTCTAACAAACACGGGGTCGTGCCTAGCTAAGCACACCCCCGTGACCAACCTCCACGTCCTGTATATAAATACCACACTTGTTCCAAACTTTCATCAAATCCATAGCCTTGTTTGGTGTCTATCTCGGTATCTATATAGAACAAGAAATTGAGGAGGAAGCAATATCATGATGCTAGCATACCATACCTTTCCAGACGAGGAAAGTAGGGACGTGAAAAGTGGTTCCATGAGAAAAGCATTCTGGGAGAGAATTGGAATAGGGGTGTTCAACTCAAGCAAAACCAAAAGCAGTCAGATTCGAGACCCGCTGCCGCGTTACATACATCGGTTGCTTAGCCATTCGATAACAGCTCATGGTCAAAGCGAGAGAGTTGTTAGTTTGAGGGACTTATTCATTTTATATTGTATGACAAATCAATTTTCATGCAACATTGGATACTTGTTTTGTAATCTTTTTGCCAGAAATGCAACTACATGTGCTCCAACACCCATGTTTGGAGGAAGCTGGATTCTGGACCTATACGAGAGCTATGGTTGTAACACGGAGGGAACTGAAGGAGGGATGCCAGGATTGTTGGATTTGAGCATCTGTACGAGTATGTACATGATAACAACCCTACCAAATGGGCAGTCGAGGTTTATGGATAGTAAGGGACAAATCTGGGATCCGGCAGATCCCCAGGAAATCATCATGGACCTCAATATGCCGCCACAACATGAAGAAACCGGGGCTTCCAGTTCACATGCTGGAGAATTTCTGACTATGTTAGACCTTTATAAAGCAATCCAAACAGCCAGCAACCATGCAAGGCGATCATTTGAATACGCATAACATGCTTTCAACCGAGTCGAAAATCTTCATTCTAGAGTAGATGACTTGAGCAATAACATCACGTACATCAGAAATGGAATGTATCATGAGTGGGGGATATCCTGCCACAAATCCCTTGAAAACCTATAACACCTCGAGATTTCCGAAGCAAGTCATTTAATAATAATGGGCTTTGATAAGGGTTAATTAATATAAATAAGGAAGGAAGGTCGGTTATGGACTAAATTAACCCTAATTGGCTAAGTTTTGACGGGTTTAAGGGCCTATAATCAGCCCTTAAAGATGCATGATCAGCCCCCACCCTCCTTACTTGCAACCCTGGCCCCCAACTTCTAGAGAGAGAAAGTAGAGGTAGAAGGTGAAGAAAACTCAAGATTTGGTGTTCCATTATTGAAGGGATTAAAGATCTACGAGTTTGAGCTTTAAACCACAAGAAGGGAGTAACAAATCAAGGTAAGAATCGTCCTCTAAACGCCTCTGTAGAACATATCCGGATTTCTAGGGTTTTAGGTTTAAAAGTTTCAAAGAATCACATAAAGATCATATTTTTACGTATGAAAACATGTAAAAAGTTTAGATATAGTTTCATGGATCATAAACCAAGGATTTGGACGTAAAAAGTTAAGATTTTGGGTTAAAAATGGGCTGGTTCTTTATTTTTATATGTCCAGCGAAACTGTGAGCCCGATCAGCGAAACTGTGGGCTCTTCTAACGAAACTAAGAGAATTCCCAGTGAAACTATAGTTTTGCTGGTAATTTCACTAGTGCCCAGGTTGACCAGTAGGACTTGCGGATCTTGGAAATTCCAACGAAAGTTGGGCGCACCTGGCAGCGAAACTGCCGTGCAAAACTGCTGGGCAAAGCTGGCAGCGAAACTGTCGGCGAAACTGTCAGCGAACCTACCAGCGAAACTGGGAGCGAAATTGCATAGAAATCACCTATTTAAGTGTTAACTTATGCAGGCTGTGTAGTGAGAATCTAGCCCAAAAAGCTTAGACGAGAAACTATTTACTTTGACCAGGTGAGGTCTAGATCCCCTTATTTACAAGTTTTCCATGTTTTTAGGGCTATTATGCATAGTAAACTTAAGATGTTCAGCACGGACCCAGCCAGGGGCGTTGCCCCTTGGACCCCACTAGGGGCTGCTGCCCCAAGAACCCCGCTATCAGGGGCTGCCGCCCCGAATCCCCGCTGTCCCACGGAGGGTCGGTTATATGGTGTTATATTTTTTGTCTTCCTGATGATAGTTATGCTCCATGGTAAACTATACTTGATATGTTGTATACTTAATAAGTAAAGTATTATATATTAAAGTGGAAGATAAAACTAATGAAAAATGGAACTAAAGAAATGTTACCCCTGGGCCCGTATGATGATGAAAAGTCTTGCAAACACTATGATGGACTTCACTTATGTGGGTCTAATGTATGATGATGGATCTTTATTCATGAGCCGGCCATGCGCCTTGCAGTGTGGATCAACTATCAGGGGTTAGCTATCATGTTTATGTGTATCGGTAGGGGTTGGCATTCGTTGTTAATCAAGACGTTCGGGCTCTTGCTTTATGCAAACCCGGTTTAAGATGAAGTGGAAGATAATGAATGAAGGAAAGAAAGATAATGAACATGTTTAATGATGTGATACGTCGCAAGAAATGTTATATGTTATGATGTATGCGTGCTCATAAAAAGGAAGAAAAGTATATATTTTATTATATTACTTAAAACTAAGACTCACTCTGCAAAGCTGACTTTTATGCATAATAGCTGACAGGTAAAGGCTGATGCTGAGGATGGCACGGGTTGGAAGCTACTTAGCGCACATGATTTGGCATCCCTAAATATGATATCCTGTTTTAACTTGAATAGTACAATGTATTTATTATATTTGAGAGACAAGTGTTTGTTCACATTATGATTTATATGTTTTAAATGGATGTTTGTTTAAATTCCACTACAAATGTCATGTTTTAAAATATTTTACGCTATGAATGACCCACTATAAGCATTCCGGGAACGGGGCCTTATAAAACCATATCAGAGGCAAAGTTTAAGAGAAATAGGTAATATTATTTTCCAAACCTAAACTTAAACTGAAAATAGGACCAAATGAAGGATGCCAGCCCAAGTAGCTATGTGCTATTTGGTAAAAGTTTTCAAGTAAACTGATATTATGTACATGTGCTATTTGTTTTAAATACTTGTAGATTTGAATATTGATCTGTGTTAGGATAGTGATTGCTTAGGACAGGAGGGTAAGATAAGTAGTTAATCATAATTGGCCACTATAATTAAGCACTTACCGTACTTATAATGATCTGAGCAATTATCTTGAATGGCCATTTTGGTTTTTGAATCTTATAGGAATTAGATATGGCGGGTTAGAAATTTGGGAGAGATACACGCGGACGTGCTCTTGGTGGTCGTACTACTACGCCACGTGTCACCAGGAGCAAAGTTAAGGCTCCTGAGGTCGCACATGAGGAGCCAGGGATGCATAACCACCAGGAGGGCGAGACAGCTACCCTCAGACCCACCATGAAGGAAGCTATTGCTGATGAGGTCTACAACATGATGCAGAACATCTTGCCTCTATGGTGACTGAGGTGATAAAGGCAGTGAAGGAAGGAGAGAAGACTGAGGAGAAAGGGAAAAAAAAGACTGACAAGGAGGCTGAGAAATTGACTGAGGACTCTAAGAAGGAACCCGCCACTCCAAGGGTGGTGGCCCACAGTGATGATGAAAGGGTAAAGGAAGCTTCTAAGGGATGCAACTATGGAGACTTCTAGAGGTGCAAACCCTCGACCTTTGATGGCAACGTCAATGCTACAGCTGCCCATCAATGGGTTCGGGAGATGGTGACAGTCCTGGATATCAGCGAGTGTCGTGAGGATCCGAAAGTGAAGTTCCCCACTCATTCATTTCTTGACTCAGCGTTGTGCTGGTGGGACAATATTATCTAAGCCGAGGGCCGACGGGCGATAGCCAGGATGAGATGGTCTGAGTTAAAGGAGTTGGTGCTGTAGGAGTACTGCCCACATTGAGAGTTGGACAAAATCAAGAGGGAGTTTATGTACTTGGAAGCTGGAAACATGGCGCACCAGCAGTACACGACTAAGTTCAATGAATTAGCAAGGTTGGTGCAGAAATGGTGAGCCCACGGTCCCAAAAGATCAAGCGGTATATATAGGGGTTACCAGTTGACATCAGGAGGAACATGTTTGCAGCCAGACCGGGCACGTTCAGGTCTATGGTGGATTTAGCTGGGAGATTGTATGATGAAAGAGATCTGGTGCCTGTATAGAAGAAGGTAGAGAAATGGAGTGGGAACAAAAATGGAAACAGGAAGAAGTTCAGGGGTGACAACTTCAGGCTTGGGGAGAAGAGGATGAGAGTAGAGGATCAGTCGAGGAGCCGAGGAAATACGGGCGAAGGAGTGTCTTCAACAAATATGGAAGGGTTACTCAGGTGAGTGTAGAGTGGGAATGGGCAAGTGTTTCAAATATGGCGGCGAGGGTCATTATGTCAAGGATTGTAGAGCGGTAAGGTGTTACCAGTATGGTGAGATGGGTCATCTTGGAAAAGAATGTAAGAAGGGAAAAGCGGAGGGGTGAGGAGCTGCCAAAGCTGGAGAAAAAGAAAAGCGGGGTGGGTAGAAGATGAAGGCGAGGGCATTCAACATGACTCGCGAGGAGGCTCGAGCAAATCAAGAAGTAGTTTCAGGTATGTTTCTGGTGGACCACGAATATGCTTCTGTGCTCTTTGATTCTGGTGCTAGTAAGAGTTTTGTGTCTACTGTCTTCTGTCATTTTTTTCATGATAAGATTAGAAAGATAGACGAGCCCTTTTTGTAGAAACAGCCATTGGTAAGTCCACCGAGGTGACTGAGGTACTTGAGGATTGCCTGATAGAGTTGGAAGATTATAAGTTCCCTGCTAGGTTGCATGTTATGGCCTTAGGAGGTTTGATGTGGTGTTAGGCATGGATTGGTTAGCTAACTACGAAGAAAATATAGTATGTAGTAAAAAGATAATTAGCCTAACCGCGCCCGATGGTAGCTCAGTTACGAATCGCGGGGATAGAGCATCTGGTATACCGAAAGTGGTGTCGATGATCACGGCTGAAAAGTACTTGAGGTGTGGGTGTAGTGATTACTTGGCCTATGGGAGGGATGTGGATGCGCCAGAGTCACAATTATCCAACGTACCAGTGGTGCGTGATTTTTCGGACGTCTTCCCCGAAGACCTGACAGGTGTGCCGCCGGATCGCGAAATCAAGTTCTAGATTAACTTGTTACCGGGAGCACAGCCACTCACTAAAGCACCGTATCGCCTAGCTACTTCAAAGATGGTAGAGTTGAGGGCTCAATTACAAGATCTATTGGACAAAGGCTTCATCCGACTGAGCATCTCTCCATGGGGTGCTCCGGTTTTATTTGTCAAAAAGAAGGACGGCAACATGCAGATGTGTATTGATTACCGTGAGCTTAATAAGTTGACCGTAAAGAATCGATATCCGTTACCAAGAATCGACGACCTATTCGATCAGCTCCAGGGTGCCAACTGGTTTTTGAGGATAGACCTACGATCTGGCTACTATCAGCTGAAAGTTAAAGAACATGTATTCCTAAGACAGCGTTCCGCACGCGTTATGGACACTACGAATTTCTCGTTATGTCCTTTGGTCTAACCAACGCGCCAGCTGCTTTTATGGATCTTATGAATCGTATGTCAGCCGATGTTGGATAAATCGGTGATAGTGTTCATCGATGACATTTGATTTATTCAAAAAGTGAAGAGGAGCATGCTGATCATATTCGAGAAGTATTGGAGACACTCAGAAGCGAAAAGTTATATGCTAAGTTCTCCAAATGCGTATTTTGGCTAAGAGAGGTCCAATTTCTTGGTCATGTGGTTAATCTCGAGGGGATCAGAGTGGACACTGCAAAGGTTAAAGCGGTGATGCAATGAGAATCCCCAAAGACGCCATCCGAGATTCACAGTTTCTTAGGTTTGGTGGGTTACTATAGGAGGTTTATTTAGGATTTCTCCGAGATCAGAGTGGTATACTTAGATGCCTCGTATGCAGGATTAGGTTGCGTGTTGATGCAACGAGGGAAGGTGATAGCCTATGCTTCTAGACAATTAAAGGTCCATGAAGCCAATTATCCTACCAATGATTTGGAGTTGGCTACCGCGGTGTTCGTATTGAAGATTGGAGGCATTCCTAAGTTTAATTTCCATATTGATGCTTTGGTAATTAGTTGACGAAAATGAAGTTTTTTGTTGAGATTGTTAAGGTAAAGGTCATAATTCTCATATTCAAAACTACAAGGGTCTTATTGTAATTTTTCAATTCTTGTAATGGTTTATCTTAGATGTATAGTTTGTAAACTTAGAGGACTGAATGTGTAACTTGTAAAGAAAGATCGTTAAGAAGCCGTTAGCTACTGATTTTGGAATTAAGGCATATAAGTACGGGTTTGCTTGTTCAAATTAGTTTTTAGCTTTTCATTTTCTTTCTTTGTACAATCATTAATTGATCAATTGAAAAGTTTGTTCATTGATTTTGATCCATTCCAGTTAATAAATTGCTGTTAATTTATAATAGTACCCTAACATGTATAGATCTTCGGCTATGAGTTGTTAAAAAAGTTCATTATTGACTAAACAACAATAAGATAAACTAATTAAGATAATAACTATTGAATTTCAAAACCGACTAAACTCTAAAACGTCACCCCCCAACTACGGCTCCTTACCTCAGCCTCGATTGAACGCACCCTGTTATGCTTCTGTGCTTCAAGTACTCATGACCCCAACATAGTTTTTATGAGTTATAGTTAAAAAAAAACTACAAAAACATTTCATTAATATATTTAATCTAAAGGAAGTGTACTTACTAGGTTCCAACAATTCGATTCGTGTCTCCTTCAGTTTCCTCGGTTTTAAACAATCTTGCCATGCCAAAATCAGCAATTTTAGGATTCATTTGTTCATCTAACAAAACATTACTTGCCTTCATATCACGATGAATAATTCTTAGTCGGGAATCTTCATGAAGGTATAATAATCCCTTTGCAATGCCTTTGATGATACTATATCTCTTTTCCCAATCAAGAAGTATTTTTTTAGTTGGATCTACAAACACCGTCGTTTAGTTGGTGTGATTAAATATTCAATACATCAAAACTTTCTTTCCACCCACATTAAATGTATCGAACCTCATAACTTTGTATTTTGTGAATTTATTTATGACATTTTAAAAGAGTGTTTTTTTTATAAATTTCCCAAATGTATATCAATAAATGCTTGCATTTAGTTCTAATACTATTCAAAACATGGTATGCTCTTACTAACTCACCAAATATGAATTGATCAAGACTTGCATTCGACAAGAACTCGTAAATAAGAAGTCGTTCATTTCCTTCTACGCTGAAACCTAGTAGTCGAACCAAATTACGATGTTGAAGTTTTGCCACTAGCACAACTTCATTCTTAAATTCTAGGTCACCTTGTCCGGAATCCAAAGCTAGTCTCTTTACCGCTATTTGGTTCCCATCTTCAAGCGTACCCTAAGCATCATATGGTAATATATGAACCAATGCATAAGTATTATAATAATTACTAATTATTACAACAAAATATTATTTCTTCACTCTTGTTACGAGCTGAAACATCAATTTTGAACGCTAATAATTCATAAGCGTATAAAATTATTAAAAAATATGAAATTCATAGTTTAAAAAATGTGAGATTTTAAATTCTTGCAAACGTCAACTTATCTACACTTCAAAAGTGTAGACAATAATTTGTTAGACCTTTTAAATTTATATAAATTTTTCTGTGCACTTTCTTTTCTTACAAAATTGGCTTGTTGTCCAATGGTATTGATAGTTCTTATCAAGTAATTTGATAATTGAACAAGTTATGTTTATAATTACACGACTTATGTTTATAATTATCCATAATAATAATTACTCAAGTTATATGATGATTACACAAGTTATATTTATAATTATACAAAATAATAATCATCGACTTATACGTAGAACACAAAAGTTTTTTTATAAGGTAATTGATACTTTTAGAAATTAAAAAGTAAAACAAGACTATACTCAAATTAAAGAGAATAAAATATTTAATTTTATAGTGTAATTAAAATAAAAACATACTATAAAAGTTATATACATTTAGAAATTATGGTAACATTTAACAATTGTAGGCTCTTTCTAATTTTACCTTCATGCGAGAAAATTATGCATGGTAATTTCACCATCAACTCCAAACCGTTTATTTTGTATATCAATGGCTCACAGTACTTCCTATGATTTTGTACATCAATGTGTGTAAATACGTGCAAATATTGTATTTGCATTTAATAATAGTTACTAGATTTTTTAGGATATATTTACTATAGTGTGAAGCACGCTACTTATATCCATCTTGCCCCAAAAATTATGTGTTATTTACTTGTGTTTTCTAGTTTTTCTAAGAGATAAACGAAAGGAAGTGAAAAAAATAGAAATATTTGTTTTCCAAACTTTTTAATAAAAGATGTGCAAGGAACTGTAAACAAGATTTTTAATTATTTTCTTTCTTGATTTTATTCATGAAGCATAAAGAAGTTAAATGAAACTTTTTAACAAACTTCCATTTTGCTATTTAAGCCTTACAATATAGTTTAATCGTAAGACTAAAAGGGTATAGAAATAAAAACATAAATTCTTTTTTCTTTTTTCATCAGATAACATATAACATCTTTATTTCCTTTTTTCTTTTTCTTTTTTTGAACTCTCTAACAAAAAAATAAAATTATATATTTCTCTCTCTTATTTTCTTTAACTTTTAAATTTTCATCTCTCCTTCTCTTTCATTTAATAAACTCGAGAATATTGTGTTACTACTAATTGTTGAATAACGATTCGCCGTACCTTGTAAACTGTTCCAAAACCACCTCGTCCAAGCTTATTTTCTTCAAAAAAATTATTTGTTGCTTCCTTCACTCTACTAAAATCGTACTGCAACGATTTTATTGTGCCAATATCCATAGTTACAGCTATTAGAAAGAAACGACGAGTTAGAAGTTGCTTTCGGGACAATATGTTGTTCAAACAAACGGTATGTTGTTTAACTAAAATATGCAAGTTGCAATTTTAGCTAATGTTTTTAAAACCGGACAGTACACCGAATCGATCGAAACAAATGACGTTATATAAAAATATATTAACATTATTTATATATATACATTTTAAAAATAAGATATAAAATACTATATGTTTTTTAGATAGATTTACATTTTTAACATAATATTAAGACTTAAAGAACTAAAATATGTATCAAGACTTACTAAAATAATTAAAGAAATAAGATTTTGAAAGGAAAGAAAAAAAAAAAAAAATTAAAATCCAATCTGACAATCAAGTCCGGTTCACTAGTACGACGGGTAATATAATACCCGTAATAATAATAATAAGAATATAATAATAATAAAAATAACGATAATAATAATAATAAAGGTTGCAGGGGGTGATTGTGCCAATTTAGAAACTTAAATTAGTAAGTTTTGGGTATAAAATAAAAAGAATGTAAACCACAGGGACTATTCGCGTGAAATTAGAAAACCCAAATCTGTTTTCTTTTCTCTCCCGGTCGCCGGCCAATATTCCGGCCACCTTCACCACGATTCCGGCGAGACAAATCACCAATAATCACGCGAATCCAACTCAACAAACCACTACCGACACACTCGCATGATGAATCGAACCTGTGACCACTGTGATTTTTATAATTTGAGTGCGATTGGAACGAATCCACGATTATTCCACTTTCGGCCGACACCCACTACGATCGCGTAATAAACAATCAAATTAATCAAATTAGTGGTGCACACATAATCATTTAATCGTTTTAAACATTCCATTGAGTCCATTTCGTCTGAAAATCACACGAAGCACACCTACGATTCAACCATTTAGCCGCGACCTGCAACTAAATCGATCTCGGCTTTATGAGCATCAATTCATGAAATTGACAGAGGGCATTCGATCTTTGACCTCGTTTGAAGCTACCTGTGAAGTTAATTTGATTATTATCAACATTTGATCCAAAATCAGATCCACGTTGACCGCGGCTTGATCAACAAGGTGTTCGACTTCGTTTTATCGTTATTCAGGTAATTCGAAACACCTACATACTCGATTCTAAACTAGGAATGAAAGCCCCATCATTAATTTTGCTATTAACATCGTTTTGATGCTCAATTGAAGTGAAATCGTTTCTAGGGTTTATACGTTTTAGAATTTGGGGATTTTGGGATTCGGGATTGATTAGCAGGAAATTGAACATACATACATGCTCGATTTTAGCCTAGGAACGAAAACCCTATGAATTTGAGCATTAACAACAACGAATCGGACATCAATTTGATCCAAAATCGATTTAGGGTTCAAATGATTTGGGGGTGTTTGGTTGGGACAGCTTAAAACAATTAAAAGCTGGATTCTAATGCGGCTATATGCCTTTGGTTCACTGGTTAGTGGGAGGGATTTGGGCAGGAGGTCACGGGTTCGAACCCGGGCTCCTGCCATATTTTTTTTAAAAGCCTATTAACCTTTTAAAATTTTGTAAAAATTACCAAAAATTATAAAAACCAATTCTGTAAACTCTTTTTATTTTTAAGACCATCTACATATTTTCTAGAAATTGTTTCTTTAAATGCTTTAATATTTCTATAAAATATGTTTATAGAAAACACTATTATTTAGTTATAATACTATATTTAGTTAAATAATGGATCATTATTATGTTTCAAAATAATGTTGACATATTATGTAAATGAATAATATATAACTTTTGATAGTTATAGTTATATATAATATTAACAAACATTATAAATAGTCCATTTTGTTTTAAAAATAAGCTTTAAATAGTCGATTTAGTTCCGTATTTTACAGCCAACTTACGGAGGCCATAACTTTTTCATAACAGATTCAAATCAGTTAAATCTTATGTCCGTGACGAAGTTCGTCGAAAGACGAATCTGTTGGTATATAAAACATCGAAAAACTCATTCGTTTAGACCTCCAAACAGTCGTTTTCGTAACAGCTAGCAGTTCTGCGCAGCTGTAAAGATCCACGTTTTTCTCATATTTTGGTAATCCAAATCAGAAACTTTTCTAAATGAAAGTTGTTCATAACTCACTAATCTAGTAAACTGGAGATTTTCAGAATTTTTAAACGTCGTTTAGTATTTTAACGAGTGCGAAAAGACAGAGGCAGAACTGGAATTTTTCAAACTGTAATTTGCGTTACGTTATCGTAGGTTCTCACGGCGTTAACCGAGCCTAGACTTTGTTTCTGATTATTGTCATTCGTGTATAAGGTACGGATTCCGACCTTTCCCTCTCGTAGCATGAATACCTCTCGTTCTTGATCGGTATTTTGAATTCTTAACTTGACTTGTTGGTTATTAAATCCATAAGATTATTGTTATAAGTGTTTATTGTATAATTGATATTGTTTGCATGTGATAGCCTTTATCTGCTTTGTACTCATTGTCACATGCTTCCTAAATGATTGATTATAGCTAGTGGCCTTGATTAAGGGTTATGAGCACTAGTGTAACTTATTGTGTTATATTGGCTTGATTGATTGTATCATTGACCTCCATACCCGAGCACATCCACCTATGGGGACATAGGGCGTCATCGTGGCACAAGTGACGTGCTCTATCTGTGGCAGAGCGATTAGACCACAGCGTCTCTACATTATTATTATTACGTGCTAAGTTGTTGCACATATTAATTAGTGTTAAAGGAGGCGTATGGATCGATCCTAGGATATCATTGTTATTGTTTATTGGTGAGATGGTTAGGTGTGTGTGCCCACATTCCTATCTCACATATTGGTGCATTAGAACTGCAGCTAATGTACACATTGTTAATTGTTATTGTTATTGGCTCATATGGGTATTCCTTTAGATGATCATTATCATTTGATTTTCAACTTGATCATCTCATTGTTATCATTATCGATCATTGTATTGCTATCGTTTATTTCCGTTACTGAGCATTCTTTGGCTCAGCCGTATTTTCTTTTGTTGTTTTCTCTTATTTTTATAACAGGTACTCAAGGGGCTCAGGGGAACGAGTGAAGAGTGTTAACTCAAGAAGTTAGGATGAGAATAATTGGATCAAAAAGACTTAATAGTATTTTGATTTTAAGACTTTATTTAAGTTATTTGGATCTATGTAAGGATTTGTGTGTTCCTTAGCACTTTAATCTTATCGTTATGAAACTCTGATTTACTGTTTGTGTGACACGTCAGCCCTACCCGGGTTGGGGTGTTACAGTTATGGTATCAGAGCTTAGGCTCCTTCCTGTAGAAAACTTAAACTAAATAATTAAGACATGTGAGGATTGGGTAGACATTGGGTTAGGTTCTCTATATATTATAGGGCTACTTTCTAATTCACGTTGTTCTGATTAAGGTGAAATGTTTTCATTTTAGATGCCTCCCAGCCGTAATTCACGAAATTCTAGCGGGTCGAATGGACCTGATCCAAACCTTGTTGGTGCTATGACCCAAGCACTTACTGCTATACTACCGACTTTGATTGATGCGGTACGTAATCCGAACCCAAACCCAAACCCAAATCCTAATCCTAATCCAAATCCAAATCCGAATCCGAATCCAAACCCGAATCCAAACCCGAATCCAAACCCAACTGGTGCAGATGTTTGGCTAGCGCGATTTCAAAAGCAAAAACCACGATCATTCACTAAGGCGGCTACACCTGCAGTGGCCAAAGACTGGATCGCTCATATTGAGAAAATTTTTATCGTGCTTAGAGTTGATCAGCAGTACAGGGCGGGTTTAGCTGCTTATAAGCTGGAGGAAGATGCTCAAGTATGGTGGGAGAATGTGGTAGCTGAAAGAGGAGGCGAACAGTTCATGGAGACTCTATCTTGGAATGATTTTCGTTCCATATTCTTCGACAAGTATTTTACGAATGTGGATAAAGCAGCATACAGGCGGGAGTATGATAACATCCGTCAACGAAACGATGAATCACTCACTGATTTTACAGACCGGTTTTATCGACTGTTGGGATTTCTAGGTTCTTCTGCTGGACCACCTGAGGAACGAGCTGAAAAGTATCAATGGGCAGTATGTGATCGGATTCGTAAGGCTATTATTCACTCCACTTTCAACAATGTTGAGGAAGCAGTTAGGGCTGCAAAAAGGGTGGACCTGGAGAGAAAGGAATTTTTGTTAAAATTTGAGAATAATAAGAAGCGCAGTAGAGATGGGACTCGTATTCAGGCTGGCGGTGAGTCATCTCAAGGATCTGACCGAAATGGAAATGATCGTCAGAAAAATCAAGGATCGGGGAAGAACACTAAGCCATGGCATGGTAAGACTCGAAGTCAAGGTCAAATGATACCCTATCAACAACCAATTGCAGCTCAACCGGTGAATCAAAAAGGCAATCCTCCCAGACATCCGATGTGTACTCATTGTGGAAAGCATCATCCCGGAACTTGTCGTCGACTTACAGGAGCTTGTCTTGGTTGTGGAGATATGGGGCATAGGGTTAGTCAATGCCCAAAGGCAAGGAACCGACCAGAGAATGATGCTAAGGGAGCCAATGCGCCACCCACTACTGGAGGTCGAGTATTCGCACTAACTGCAGGGGAAGCTGCTAATGCTCCAGGTACGATTTGTGGTATACTTCGTTATGGTGACTATGATATTTCTGTATTGTTTGATACTGGCTCCACACACTCGATAGTATCTCATCTATTCACAAAGCGCCTTACGATCATGCCTACCGCTCTAGAGCCTGCATTAGTGATTTCTACTCCTGTTGGAGAATCGATTGTTATTTCACAAGTATACCAAAACTGTCCTATTCAGATCGAATCAATCATTAGAGAGGCTGACCTATTTCCTATGAACATGGGTGATTTCGATATTATTCTTGGCATGGATTGGTTAACACGACACCATGTTACCATAGAATGTCAAACTCGTCGTGTGCTATTTGGTGATCCTATGAATCCTGACTTAGTTTACCAAGGGAGCCTACCTCGGAAGCCTCTCAAAATTATCTCTGCTCTGAAAGCCCAAAGCTTATATCTCGTGGATATGAGGGATTCTTAGCTTCTATAAAAGATACATCAGTGGATACTCCTCGTATTGAAGACTTTCCTATTGTTCGGGAATTCCCTGATGTCTTTCCTGAAGAACTTCCAGGGTTACCACCTGAGCGTGAAGTCGAGTTTACTATTGATTTAATCCCCGGGGCGGAACCCATTTCTAAGGCACCTTATCGGATGGCCCCAGTAGAGTTGAAGGAATTGAAAGAACAGCTGCAGGAGTTATTACAACTCGGATTCATTAGACCAAGTGTCTCACCATGGGGAGCACCGGTATTATTTGTGAAGAAGAAAGATGGTAGTATGCGTCTATGCATCGACTACCGAGAGCTTAATAAGATTACTATCCGGAACCGCTATCCGTTACCGCGTATTGATGATCTCTTCGATCAACTACAAGGGGCAAAGTTCTTCTCTAAGATCGACCTTAGATCAGGATACCATCAATTGAGGATCCGAGATCAAGATGTTCCTAAGACAGCATTCCGCACCCGTTACGGTCACTATGAGTTCCTAGTTATGCCTTTTGGCTTGACTAATGCTCCAGCTGTCTTTATGGACCTCATGAACAGAGTGTTCCATGAGTATTTGGACCGCTTTGTAATTGTTTTTATCGATGACATCTTGGTATTCTCTAAAAGTCGAGAGGAGCATGAAGACCACCTTCGCACGATTTGGAGACCTTACGCCAAAAGAAGTTATATGCTAAATTTTCTAAGTGTGACTTTTGGCTTGAACAAGTGGCATTTTTAGGCCATGTTGTATCAGCTAAAGGTATCACTATGGATCCGGCAAAGGTGGAAGCTATTACTAAATGGCCTCGACCGACATCCGTCACTGAAGTTCGTAGTTTTCTTGGTTTAGCGGGCTATTACCGACGTTTTGTGGAAGGTTTCTCTCGTGTAGCGTTACCTCTAACTCAACTTATGAGAAAGGGTGTAAAATTTACGTAGAATGAGGATAGAGAAAAGAGTTTTGAGGAACTGAAGAAAAGACTGGTATCTGCCCCTATTCTTACGTTACCTTCGGGTTCTGGCGGATACCAAATTTATAGTGATGCATCGAAGAAGGGACTCGGTTGTGTTCTTATGCAGCATGGTAAAGTTATTGCCTATGCTTCCCGACAGCTTAAACCGTACGAAGTAAACTACCCAACACATGACTTAGAGCTTGCAGCTGTAGTGTTTGCATTAAAGATTTGGAGACATTATTTGTATGGAGAGACATGTGACATCTTTACTGATCATAAGAGCCTTAAGTATATTTTCACTCAAAAAGAACTCAATATGAGGCAGAGGAGATGGTTAGAACTACTCAAGGATTACGATGCCAACATCCAGTATCATCCGGGCAAGGCGAACGTTGTGGCAGATGCTCTCAGTCGAAAGAGTGCAGGTGGAGTAGCATGTCTTCAAATCCAACCACAGATTATCTCAGATCTGGATAGAATGGAAGTTGGGTTACAGCTTGGTGAGTCTAACGGTTATCTAGCCAAGATGAGGATAGAATCTGATCTTATTACACGGATCAAGGAAGCTCAGAATCAAGATGGAGAGCTTTGGGCGATATTACAAAATTTGAAGATAGGGAAACAATCTGAGTTTCGAGTTGATGAACAAGGAGTTATCTGGTGTGGAAATAGATTATGTGTGCCAAATGATTCAACCCTTCGTGACTCCTTATTAGCAGAGGCACACAGTTCACCATTCTCTATTCACCCGGGAGCCACTAAGATGTATAGAGATTTAAGGCAGAACTTTTGGTGGAGTGGTATGAAAGAAGATGTAGCTAAATATGTGAGTCATTGTTTAACTTGTCAGCAAGTAAAGATTGAGCATCAAAGAGCTAGTGGATTACTGCAACCATTAGATATTCCTGTGTGGAAATGGGATGATATTTCCATGGACTTTGTTACAGGCCTACCAAAACATTCAAGAAGAACGACGCCATTTGGGTCGTGGTTGATAGACTCACAAAGTCGGCTCATTTCTTGCCCATCCAACAGGGTTACTCAGTTAGCAAATTATCAGAGGTATTTCTGCAAGATATTATTCGACTTCATGGCACGCCATCATCGATTGTATGTGATAGAGATCCGCGTTTCACGTCACGCTTTTGGAAGGGTTTTCAAAATGCTTGGGGAACCAAGTTAAGATTTAGTACCGCCTTCCATCCGCAGACTGGCGGACAATCTGAACGCACTATTCAGACTTTGGAGGATATGCTTAGAGCATGCGCACTCGAATGGACGGGCAATTGGGATGAGTATCTATGCTTAGTTGAGTTCGCGTATAATAATAGTTGGCAGGCTAGTATAAATATGGCCCTGTTTGAACTTCTATATGGTCGAAAATGTAGAGCACCGATATGTTGGAATGAGGTTGGAGAGAAGATAATCGAAGGACCGGAATTGGTTAGAATTACTAATGACAAAGTTGCCGTTGCCAGAGAGAAGTTGAAAGAAGCCCAAACTAGACAAAAGAGTTACGCCGATCAACACCGACGAGCGTTGGAATTTAGAGTCGGAGATCATGTGTTTCTCAAAGTGTCACCTTGTCGTGGCATACGTCGATTTGGAATTAAAGGAAAGTTAAGTCCACGTTTTATCGGTCCGTTTGAGATTCTTGAAAGGGTTGGAGAAGTCTCGTATCGTTTAGCATTGCCACCGCAACTCTCTCATGTTCATAACGTTTTTCATGTCTCTTTGTTGAGGGGATACAACTATCATCCGTTGCACGTTATTAGTTACCCTCTTCACGCGATTCAAGAAGATCTTTCTTATGAAGAAGAACCTGAAGCTATTATTGATCGTCAAGAACGAGTTATGAGACGCAAGTCTATACCGTTCGTTAAAGTTTTATGGAAAAATCATTCTGAACGCGAGGCGACATGGGAGACAGAAGAAATGATTCGTTCACAGTATCCATACTTATTCGACAACTAAGTGTAAGTTTTTCTAAGCCTAACTGTTAGTGATTACTCTATTCGTAAGTGGGGTGTGCTTAAAGAAGTATTATTTTCACCGTATTGTATTTTCAGAAGGATTCATGCTACATTATTTAGAATTTCGAGGACGAAATTGTTTTAAGGGGGTAGAATTATAATAACCGTAATAATAATAATAAGAATAATAATAATAATAAAAATAACGATAATAATAATAATAAAGGTGCAGGGGGTGATTGTGCCAATTTAGAAACTTAAATTAGTAAGTTTTGGGTATAAAATAAAAAGAATGTAAACCACAGGGACTATTCGCGTGAAATTAGAAAACCCAAATCTGTTTTCTTTTCTCTCCCGGTCGCCGGCCAATATTCCGGCCACCTTCACCACGATTCCGGCGAGACAAATCACCAATAATCACGCGAATCTAACTCAACAACCACTACCGACACACTCGCATGATTGAATCGAACCTGTGACCACTGTGATTTTTATAATTTGAGTGCGATTGGAACGAATTCACGATTATTCCACTTTCGGCCGACACCCACTACGATCGCGTAATAAACAATCAAATTAATCAAATTAGTGGTGCACACATAATCATTTAATCGTTTTAAACATTCCATTGAGTCCATTTCGTCTGAAAATCACACGAAGCACACCTACGATTCAACCATTTAGCCGCGACCTGCAACTAAATCGATCTCGGCTTTATGAGCATCAATTCATGAAATTGACAGAGGGCATTCGATCTTTGACCTCGTTTGAAGCTACCTGTGAAGTTAATTTGATTATTATCAACATTTGATCCAAAATCAGATCCACGTTGACCGCGGCTTGATCAACAAGGTGTTCGACTTCGTTTTATCGTTATTCAGGTAATTTGAAACACCTACATACTCGATTCTAAACTAGGAATGAAAGCCCCATCATTAATTTTGCTATTAACATCGTTTTGATGCTCAATTGAAGTGAAATCGTTTCTAGGGTTTATACGTTTTAGAATTTGGGGATTTTGGGATTCGGGATTGATTAGCAGGAAATTGAACATACATACATGCTCGATTTTAGCCTAGGAACGAAAGCCCTATGAATTTGAGCATTAACAACAACGAATCGGACATCAATTTGATCCAAAATCGATTTAGGGTTCAAATGATTTGGGGGTGTTTGGTTGGGACAGCTTAAAACAATTAAAAGCTGGATTCTAATGCGGCTATATGCCTTTGGTTCACTGGTTAGTGGGAGGGATTTTGGGCAGGAGGTCACGGGTTCGAACCCGGGCTCCTGCCATATTTTTTTTAAAAGCCTATTTAACCTTTTAAAATTTTGTAAAAATTACCAAAAATTATAAAAACCAATTCTGTAAACTCTTTTTATTTTAAGACCATCTACATATTTTCTAGAAATTGTTCTTTAAATGCTTTAATATTTCTATAAAATATGTTTATAGAAAACACTATTATTTAGTTATAATACTATTATTTAGTTAAATAATGGATCATTATTATGTTTCAAAATAATGTTGACATATTATGTAAATGAATAATATATAACTTTTGATAGTTATAGTTATATATAATATTAACAAACATTATAAATAGTCCATTTTGTTTAAAAATAAGCTTTAAATAGTCGATTTAGTTCCGTATTTTACAGCCAACTTACGGAGGCCATAACTTTTTCATAACAGATTCAAATCAGTTAAATCTTATGTCCGTGACGAAGTTCGTCGAAAGACGAATCTGTTGGTATATAAAACATCGAAAAACTCATTCGTTTAGACCTCCAAACAGTCGTTTTCGTAACAGCTAGCAGTTCTGCGCAGCTGTAAAGATCCACGTTTTTCTCATATTTCGGTAATCCAAATCAGAAACTTTTCTAAATGAAAGTTGTTCATAACTCACTAATCTAGTAAACTGGAGATTTTCAGAATTTTTAAACGTCGTTTAGTATTTTTAACGAGTGCGAAAAGACAGAGGCAGAACTGGAATTTTTCAAACTGTAATTTGCGTTACGTTATCGTAGGTTCTCACGGCGTTAACCGAGCCTAGACTTTGTTTCTGATTATTGTCATTCGTGTATAAGGTACGGATTCCGACCTTTCCCTCTCGTAGCATGAATACCTCTCGTTCTTGATCGGTATTTTGAATTCTTAACTTGACTTGTTGGTTATTAAATCCATAAGATTATTGTTATAAGTGTTTATTGTATAATTGATATTGTTTGCATGTGATAGCCTTTATCTGCTTTGTACTCATTGTCACATGCTTCCTAAATGATTGATTATAGCTAGTGGCCTTGATTAAGGGTTATGAGCACTAGTGTAACTTATTGTGTTATATTGGCTTGATTGATTGTATCATTGACCTCCATACCCGAGCACATCCACCTATGGGGACATAGGGCGTCATCGTGGCACAAGTGACGTGCTCTATCTGTGGCAGAGCGATTAGACCACAGCGTCTCTACATTATTATTACGTGCTAAGTTGTTGCACATATTAATTATTGTTAAAGGAGGCGTATGGATCGATCCTAGGATATCATTGTTATTGTTTATTGGTGAGATGGTTAGGTGTGTGTGCCCACATTCCTATCTCACATATTGGTGCATTAGAACTGCAGCTAATGTACACATTGTTAATTGTTATTGTTATTGGCTCATATGGGTATTCCTTTTAGATGATCATTATCATTTGATTTTCAACTTGATCATCTCATTGTTATCATTATCGATCATTGTATTGCTATCGTTTATTTCCGTTACTGAGCATTCTTTGGCTCAGCCGTATTTTCTTTTGTTGTTTTCTCTTATTTTTATAACAGGTACTCAAGGGGCTCAGGGGAACGAGTGAAGAGTGTTAACTCAAGAAGTTAGGATGAGAATAATTGGATCAAAAAGACTTAATAGTATTTTGATTTTAAGACTTTATTTAAGTTATTTGGATCTATGTAAGGATTTGTGTGTTCCTTAGCACTTTAATCTTATCGTTATGAAACTCTGATTTACTGTTTGTGTGACACGTCAGCCCTACCCGGGTTGGGGTGTTACAGGTAACTAGTCGATTCAAAGTGAAAACTATCTATATATATATATACAAACAACTGAACCGGTTTTCTGACCAATTCATAGTCTGACCGGTCGGTTCAATCGGGTTATGAAAACACTAGTTTTAGTAATAGCACCTGATTATTGCTTCGAGTATAAATCATTAATCCTTACCACTAGTAGTATTATTACTCTGAGTACTTATGAAGGGTAGTGGAGGCATTGTTTGCTTTTTCTTCCTCAATCTAATAACGATACCAAGTAAAGTGGTGGTGACAATCACAATAACGGTTATTATTATCACAACTTGTCTTGTGTTATTCTTTTTGCCTGCAAAATAACAGACGAACCATGTTTAGTTTTAACATTTAGAGAAACTAAAACCAACTTCTGAAAATGCAAGGTAAGTAGAAACTTGATGAAAAACGCATTACAGCATTTTTCCTCTGTTTGTGCTATATGTAAAAACGATGCGGTTGATTCGCGATAATTAACACTCTTGAAAAGAAAACATAGAGTAGAAGAAAACCCAAGATGCAATTTTTTTGATCATCACTAAATGAAAAACAATTCAATATAAACTACTCTCGCTAATCTACTAAAAAGATGGAATGCAACTACCACATCCTACAGTTAGCTAGTTTTACGTGCCCAAAGAAAACAATTATTATCCAATGCAACGAACAATTATATCGCGTGACTAATTAACTCAAATCCATGGCAGGGTTGGGTCTTTGGAAGAAGATGAGAGTCTTGGTTTATTCAAAATGAACGGTGATGGGGTATCACACCAAACACGATCTAAATCGATCTTGAATATGGTTAACAAGAAGCCAATCCCGATCGTTAAGAAGAAAGTAAAGAAAGGCGTTGCCAAGGTATAGTCGCGGCTTGAAAAGATATAGACCCACCCACAGCTCAAAGCCCCACACCTCCGAATGACTCAATCAAGGATAACATACACCACTTAATAAATAACAGACATATAGAAGTAGACCACGACCTAGCCGCGGCTTGACTAGGCAACACCCCAACCGCGCTCACAAAAGGAATACTCGGTTACCAAAAGCTTTAACCTATCACTAAATCGAGAAAGGAGACAAAGAAATAAAAGAGAAGGCAAGAAGAACCCTTCAGTCGCGGTTGGCATAATGTGACACCCTAGGGCGCGACTTAATATGGGAAGAAGAAACTCCCTATTTCAACACTCAGAGATTTCAATATTTCAGAGTAATGAATGAAGGGAACAAGGAGCTTAGTAACAAAGGGAAAACATTCATTGGATAGCAGGGGAATATGGTCAGATCAAAACAGAACAAGAGAAATAAGACCAAGGTGCTTATGCGACAACAACACTGCAAGTAAAAGGAAGCCAGTGGTGTTAGAGAGCAATGTAAACTATAGGAGACAATAAGCATTAAAATCATATAAAAACTCTTCATCAAATAGCCATAAAACTCTCTAATCAAGAGAGTTCAGCTCGAATGATTGATAACAGGTTACCTAGAATAGAATTGTTGTCCAGAGACTCATCACCACAGACACTATAAATACCTCCTTTAATATTAGGTAAACATAATGCACATTTCCACTCTCTAACTCTCAATACTCTCTTAATTCTCTAATTCTCCAAACACGCATATTTATCCTCACATCAAATGGTGGTCATGATGAGAAATCCCTTCTATCCGTAGCGAGACTCACAGTGTTATCTTTTAATTATTATTATTTTTTGTTTAGATCCAAGCCTGAAGCATACTTTTTCACTGCTCCACGACCATAATCTTTCTGTTAGAGTTTGCGTAGCAACAACCGGCAAGTTGGGAGGCAATGAAACCATGTTTGGTCATGGCAGAAGTTTGTTTGTTAAAGTTTCAACCATTGTGGTTTGTGGTTCACATCTTGGAGGTATGATATATAAGAGTCATAAAAGAGCAGATTTAATGCGGTTGGTTCGAGATAACCACCCTTCAAAAGAAAACGCAGAGATAAAGATAAGTTCAGATGCATATTTTCTGATCTCTGCTTAACAAAAATCAATTCCAATTCAAACTAGTAATGCTACTCTACTAAAAATATGGAAATGAAACTAACATATCCTACCCCTAGTTTTAGAAACCTTTGTAACACACGGGTTGAAAATATAAAAACAACATAATTCATATTATTTCGTATGATTAAGTTACGTGTATTACTATAACTATTAAAACTAAAAAGTTACATTTATAACTTATAAAATTCAAATACCTTTTTAAATAATATAATATATAATTGACCAATTTAAAATTAAAACCAGTTGTGTTAAAATCATCACACTAATCTAAATAAATAAATATATCTATAAATATCTTTTTCTTTTTAGCTTTTTTTAAATTGAATTTTACTTAGCTATAAAAGTATGTATAGTTCAAAATAATATGATTACACAATTAAATTGATAATATAAAAAATTAAATTTAAAACCAAATGAATTATTACTATTAGTTGAGTTTCTTAAAATAAAAAACTTGAGTAAAAAATATATTTAGTTTAGGCGGAAAAATTTTTTTGAGGAGTAATATGAGAGTGCCATGTGACATCCTAGTTACTCTTTTATTATATAGTATATAGATTCAGGATAGTCTTATGTGAACAAAGAAAACAGCAATTATCCATGGCAACCAACAAGTATGCCATGTGACTAATTAACTCACATTTGTAGCCGGGTTTGGTATTGGGGCCACCCGATATGTATCTAATAAATACTTAAAAGTTAATGAGCAATAAAATAAAAATAATGATAATAACTAAATTACATGGTCAGAATATATTAGCAGAATGGATGTATAAGTACAAAGAACAAAGCTATATCATGGATCTTTAGATATTATACAGAAAATCATAAAGAAATAATGGAATATAAGTGTAATAAACAATAAAAATGGATATGAATTAACTTTAGTACCTTGGAAAAAATGGAAATGGCCCCACGTAGCTTACATTGGAGCCTAGGTCGAATTGGTGGAAGATTTTTGTGTCGGTTGATATTCTACTTGGTTACGAAATTGTGATGATGTTCATTTGGTTGAGGTAGACACGAATTATAAGGATTTAAAATTAAAAGGAAAAAATGATGATGTTAAACTTCTACACTACTCTTTAAATCACTATTAAATCTCCTTGATATTCTACTTAGTTATGAAAATATATGTCATTATTGTTTTGACCGTTTAATAACGTAATCTAAGAGATCAAATTATTTAATACAAATCAGAACTTATTTAAAGTTTTAAATGATCCTAACCATATATACATACACACAACTTAAGAATCAAACAGTACTGGGTTAGGTTAAAATACGATGAATCTATTGTGGAACGCGTCTTTAGTCTTGTGTTGCGGGTGTTAATAACAAAGAGAGATGTGTCATGCTTTGCTATGTCAGTTAGAAGCTTTTGGCTGACGAGCAAAGGATCAAGGTTGATGAAACGTTAACTTTGGTTAACGATGCATGGTCCTCTACCTAGTGAGTTTCAATGTTCCCCTTTTCCAAAGCATTCAATAGTTATTTAATTTAAATAAGTGCGAAGTTATTTTACAAATTGTATTTTTGCTATAAAAGGTGAGAAGACACAATGAGGCTAAAAAAGTCATAAAAAATTATATCTCACAATGTAAATCGAATTTCAAAAAAGTAATTCAGAGTCTCTGTTCCTCTCGTCGACCTCTTTCAGAAGAGAAAATAAAATAAAAAAAAAAAAATTTGCATTGTGTCTTTTTATAACAAGACACAATGATGTCATTGTGTCTTTCGTAATGACAAAATGACGCCGTTGTGTCTTTCATAAATAACACAATAAAAAAACGTTAATTTTTTTTATTTTTTTATTTTTCGTTTATTTTTTGTCTTAGTGAGGACGGCTAAGGGAACAAAAGTTCGGAATTGCTTTTTTGAAATTTTATTTAGATTGTGAGATATAATTTTTTTAACTCACTGTATCTTCTCACACTTTATTGTATAAATACACTTTGTATTTAAAATTTATCGCTATCGCTATCGCTAGAAGATGGGTAGCCCGACGACTCAAAATTATTTTGGCCTAAAATCTTTTTTAATGTTTTTAAACTGCAACTCCCATTACTAAAAAACAACCATCAAAGCTATACATTGCAAGATTTAAACTTTTAACCATTTTGTTAGAAAACACACCATTTACTAGTAAACTATCTTCATGAATAACAACCTTTTTAAAGTTTTGATTGATTTAACTAAGACTAGGACATAGGAGAAAAACAACCTTTTTAAAGTTTTGATTGATTTAACTAAGACTAGGACATAAGTGGGTACGTCAAGAAAGTTATAAGGCATAATCAAATCAAAGTATTTAATATTTTAGGTTGTATAAGTTGTAAAATATTTTTTAAAAGATAAAACCAAAAATATTGTAGTGATTCTTAATTTACATAAATAACTATGGAAATTATATTTAACCCCTTAAGTTTAGCTATATTAATACTTTATACTACATTCTTATGTATATGTTTTTTTGACGTACTATAGTTTTTCGTTTAATTTTGTTTTCCCTTATAGATTTTAAAATTTAATATTTTCAAAATTTCCAAATATATCTTTAGGATGTAATTTTTTCCCACATTTTGTCGCATATTTCATTCAAATAGAAATTGTATGTCATAACGTATAAGTCATCAATGTATAAAAGTACAAGTCGTCAAAACATATTCTAGGTTTTGAGTTTTTTTAACAGTGTTTTTTTTTCCCTCAAACTTTAGACATATAAATTTTATAAAATCCGAAGTTGCACGTGCTTATTTTGTACGCTTAGATAATTATAACTTTTTTTTTTTTACATTGCAACGTTGATATGTTTAACAACGTCCCGACCTTAATTTTTATTACGGTTTCATTCTTTTATATTAAGCTTCAATTATCTAGAACAACCCTACCATAATGCATATGTTTGTGATTGTTTTGTTTTTTCATATAAAGTTGCATATTTGTGTTTTTACTATAAAGTTGCATACGTGATTCTACCTGCTTATTTGATGTACAAGCTTTCTATGTATTTAAGTGATTTATACCTGTGTGTTGTCTAACTTACTTTATGTTTGTGATTGCGACTGTTATTGGTTTTCGTTACCGAGTCGGGGGTCTCTTCGGAAGCAGTCTCTCTATCTCCCAAGATAGAGGAAAGACTCGCCGCCACCTACCCCTCCCAGACCCTGCTCTTAAGTGGGATTTACTGGATATGTTTATTTGTTTGTTTGTTTACTATAAAGCGGCGCAGATTTTGTTTTTCATACATCTAACACTCGGTTTCGCAACAATATATCGAGGTAAGTTATTCTTATTTATTATGATTTCACGCCCATACTGCTATATGGGTTCTCAATACTAATTAATAATAAAGAAAATATAAGGAATATATAACTCATAAGTCATACCTGGTGGTGGTGTTGCTGGTTGTGGGATCGAGGGAGATGGCTGTAAAATTGGAGGTGGGATGGCCTGGAGAGTACTCCCGTTAAAAAACCGATATGTCTCGTATCTAAAATTACACATAGGTAGAAGAATTCTTCCTCCAACCGCCCCATAAAAAAATGACGTAATCCGATTAATAATATCCTCCAAGCAATTATTGCATTGTTCCTCCGATAGATCAGGAGTACACTGCACAAGCCCATAGATCGTTGAGAAATCGGGGCCGCTCGTGTTCCCGCTGGCGAACTTCAGTTGGTCATTACCAGCGGCCGCTTCGGTTCTCAGGTCCCTCATTAGTGGCCCTAAAGCACGATTAAACCCATCAATATCCGTGGAGTTTTGTGGGTTAGCAAGAGTCGCAAAAGAGTCTATTTGTGTGCTTCCCAATAAATTCTTGTTGGAGTATCTCAACATACAGTAGTCGTAGTATGATCTTGCTGCCTTTTGGGTAGGGCAGCGTTGTTGCAACTTAAGAACGGCATCATTAACACAACTCAAGCACGCATCAGGCTTGACGTCACCTCGACAAAGGGCGAGTGAGTTGACCGTATCGTTGCCTTGCCCGATGGAGAGCTTGTAGAAACCAAGGCCCATGTTGGTCGTGGGGAGTGCGGAAAGGGTGGTGTTGAGATTTCTTTGGTAAGCGCTGTTTACAGTGTAGTTAGCCGCGTTTTCGCAGAAGTAGAAAAGGAATTCGGGTTGAGCTGAAGTGGTGGTATTGATTAAACATATCAAAGTAAAAAATGACAAGCATAAGAGTAGTTTTCCTGGAAGGATGAACATATTTTTTCCAGTGATGGATGAAAAAGGAGATGCAGGATATGTAAGGAATTAGATGAGTATCTAATTGTATACAAATGATTTTATATTGACCAAGTTAAAAGATTTATAATACAAATCAAAAAGAAGTTGTAAACTTCTGGCATATTTGTGTGGAGGAGAAGAAGATGCCAGATATTTAAGGAGTTGGATGATTAGTTTAAAATATGTAAGAATGAAATATGAATACAAAAGTCTTGGGCGTACTATTCGTGAAAGAGAAAGGAGATGGAAGATATTCAAGGAGTTGAATATTAAAACAAGGCCTTTCTTTATTGACTAGGTTAAAACTTAAAAGGAAGGTATGATTGAGTATAGACTAAAAGGAACATATAATTAATCCACAAAGCGTGTTAACGGATAGTGTTCATGGATCCGTAGACATGTACCCGAAATCTTAATACAATTTTATAAATAATTTGAACACAAGATTCGTGCCAGAAACACCAACGTTAATATAAACACGAGACGAATTTATGTAGGTTGACATGAACAAGACTCGTTATAAATTTAATTTGAACATCACTACAAGAAAAAGAATTGTTACTTTTTCGTTGGAAATATGCGTATTAAAACGAATTTGCAACGTAACAAATCCTCATGGGAAAATGTTTGTGGAAATTTTAAGACGTACACGATGTGACATAGTAGGTGTGTCGAAATTTCCTATTAACTTTCATAATTGTTATTATAATATTTTTTAAAGTCAATTATATTATCTATTCTATTTAATACCTTTGCTCGGTGGGTTCTTCTGGACACTTCTTCTTCTTCCTTCGGTTCCCGCTTTGCTTCCTCCTTGCTTCTGGACACCTCTTCCTGATCTCGCGCCGGACCCCAAACAACCACAACCCGACATTGTCGCTTGACATCCGGACCCCCACGCCGATTTCTTCCCAACACAATTACTCCCCCGAAGTGGGCGACACCGGCGCCGATGAGCCGCCTCGAACCCTAAAGCGCCCGCCGCTCGTGTGGACTCCAGAAGGTGGTTCCGGCTGTGGTGGTGCTCCGGACCACCGTTGCGCCGTCCTCAAATGTCTGGTACGCTTCTTCCCCGATTATAGGGCTTTCCTCCGATTCATAGGTCTGTACTCTCCGCTTTTAAGCATTGACTGAAATTGTTGTTGTAATCTGCTGAGATTTTCGATTTTGTGTGTGTTGTTGGACCTGGTTGTTTTAGGGTTGTATTTGAATGTCGTATCGCTTTGTTTGGAATAGAGTGAGTGAGCTGCTGTTGTGTTCTCATATATCGAAATTGGATTGATTTGGGTTTTTTTGATCTTCTGCGTGTTATGCTGGACTGCTTCTCTGTTTCGGTTACTCTTCGATTTTAGCAGTTGTTTTATGGACTGCTTTTGGTTAGTGTAATTTTGTGTGTTGGAGTTAGGAACTTGGGTTTCTTTACATTGGATAATCACTCTCTGGTATAGCTTTAATAGGTTTGGGTTGTTAGGTTGATTAATATGTTCTCAGGTAGATAGTAATGATCTTCTATTAACCAAGTAAAAGACTCAAATTTATTTTAATGTACGGTGAGCTGTCAATGTAGGTGTATTCTGCAGACTTCATACGTGTAATGTAATGTTCTCGGTTGTTTGACAGAAACATTTTTAATTTTTTCCTCTTTTCAATTCATACATCTTCTATGCCATTCATCAGCTAAATCTTGCCTCACCTACTCCTTTCTTCCACAGCATCCTTCGTTTTCGATCATAGGTCAGGTTTGATTAACAAAATGCTCAAATCAGGTTTGATTTCCTTAAACATGTTTCTGATGCTATAATATGAAGGTAGAATTGATTATAGTCAATTATTCCATGCAGCTGATGAGAGTATACCAAAAGTTTTTGCTTTTTTACAACTATTTACTATTGAAAATTTTAGTTTTCTATTGCCTATAGGGGCATTTTTTCCCCGGATTTTTGTGTTAAGTTTGGTACCTTTCATGCTTACTATTTTTGTTTTTCCTCTTTTTAACTTAATCTAATGGTGGTTTGCATTTTTTGCTGTAATACAGTGAATAACCTATCTAAATTTGGGTTGTTGAAAGTAAGTATTTTAATAAGATACTTTAATCTCTTCACCTTATCTAATTGTATGAGCTTTAAGAGTGAAAATGCTTTATAATATACATTCATATACACTGGCATATTATGTATATCCTTTTAATTTGATTTTTAATAATAGGAAATTTTGTGGTGGCATTGCTTTGAGGTATACATTGGGCTCATTTTCTATAAATGACTTGTAGAGCAGTGGCTTAAGACCTAATCCCCTTTCTTGCACCTGTTGATGGTTCACAGGTTTTATTTTACTTATAATTGATTGCCAAGTATACATCTTTTGACTTTGTGTAATTATTGGTTTTGATTGGTTATAATAACTATGACCAACACAAATTAAAACTCATTTCCACTAATATGACACTGGTGATCCGATTCATACGCCCAATTTTGCTTTATTTTTCTTAAGCTCAGTTCATAGATTGTTATGTTCAAATCGCACATTATTCTAACAGTTTTTTGGTGTATTTTCATACCTATATTACTTTGTTGTTCAATAAGCGAACTTGATTATCCATACATGGCATAGGAGTCAAATTTTGTTAAGCTGGTTGTTGATGTTTGATGTGTTTGAACTTTTGGTGTAGTTTAGAACTATTGTAAATTATCAAACCTAGATAGAAAATTATTGATTTGCAGGTTTAGAGAACTTGAAAATATGAACTGTATGTCTTTATTTTTGGGGCTTAGGAAAACCAGGCAATCTGTTGCAACAAGGGGTTATTTAATGTACCAAGTGAGTGATATTGCTCAATAACGTCTTATATGGCTCTATTAATCCTTCTTCTAAATGAATGAGTATGATTTACCTGGGTGTGCTATCTTGATGCATAATAAGGTAAGTTAGGGTTTTGATTTTGCTCACTTAATTTGGTGTTTCATGTTTTCCTTTGAAGTTTAACTGTTTAAGGATATAACTTAGGGTTTTAAAGTGATTTGAAGTGAATTGTTACTTTTGATTCTATCTGTGTTGAATTTATGGTTTGAGCTGTTGAGTTAAAATGATATGTAGTGAAGTTGAGGTAAAAGATAAGTGAGAACTTAGAAATTGTTTTGCTTGAGAATTTATGTACAGGCAAGTTGCATAATCATTGTTTGTTTCAGTTGTGAGCTAATGTTACATGGATTTTTGGCTTAAAGTTTATTCTTTAACTGCAAAGGATTTGATCATTTAGAGATGGATTTCTTTAAAGTTAGAAGTTATAAGGTTGCTTTTTAAAAGACTAAAGTTATGGATAGCTAAGAAATTGACAATTATCAGAATGATCTGTTTTTTTTGTGCATAAAATCCTTATATATTTTTCCCGAAGTTTGATTGTTCTGACCATAAATAATCAGTTTAGTGGCACACTCATGTAGATATACAAAAAAGAGTTTTATTGGACATTCAGTTTAGCCAACTTCTTCACATTGGGAAAGTTTCATCATTAATGTTTCATTTTGCTTCTTTGACTAAGGTTATGTTAGATTTGAGTGGCCTAACCAAACTTATTCTGCCTCATACTTCCATTTCTTCTCTTAAAGCAAAGTTTATCAAAGGTAATTATTTTCTTAGATTTGTGTTTTACATGCTTTGTTTCTCATTACATCATGACTTTTCCCTGTAATATGTCACTAATGTCATGTTATTTGCTTGCAAGATAGATAATAAAGTTCATTTCTTTGATAACAGCTTAAACAGCTTGAGTATGTTATAGTTGTATGAATATGATAATCATCCTACGCATTATATTTTCTGTTATAGTAATGACTGACTTATATTCCTACAATTGTTTGACTTTATGCCTTTTTAAAGTCCTTCCATTTGTTAGTTGGTTCTGTGTAGATGGTGCCGGTGGTGGGTTTTCTGGTTGTGGTGTTCATCATGGTGGGATTTGTTGGTGGTTGCGGTGGTGCGTTTTCTGGTTGTGCTAGCATTTCGCATCCTTATTGTTGCCGTTGGCTGTCTTTGTCCTTTCGAGATGATCTCCTATTTTGGATATCTGATGTGTTGGCGTCGATGATGCTAAGCGAATGCTTATCTGAGACTGTTGTTTGTTGTTGTCGATGATGATGGACATGTCTTCATCCGAGACCATTGCCTATTGTTTATCTGTGATTTTTTATGAGAACCGGCGCCGGTTGCCTTGGCTTGGCATCCATTTTCGTTATGCAGCCGCAACCGAGTATCAGTTCAATTATTGCTATACGTGTATTAGAAAGTAATCTTGGTTGGTTATCATATTATGTTGTGAGGTAGTTGTTCATTGATGTCGATGATGATGAACGAGTCTTCGTCTGAGACCATTTTTTCCGATTCAGTTCTGAATTTATATGAAAACCGGTAATAGTTTCCCTGCCTTGGCATCCACGGTCGGCGTGCAACCACAACCTGGTCTCGGTTTAACGATTACCTTAGCGCCGGAAAAAACTGTTACATTATGACTGTGATGATCAATACATAAATCTAAGCCTCGGTAAGAGAAAAGGGGTTTGTTGTGTTTCAAGTGGGTTTTCTAGGTTTTAGTGGAGGTGTCGGTGGCGGTCGGCGATGATGATGAATCTGTCGTTGTCTGAGTGAATCGAACGAAGGTTGAAACTTACCGTATCTTGGCGGGGTAATTTCCGGAGGTTTCGCGGTGGAAATTGGTGTTTCTACCGTTGAAGCAGCCGTGATGTTTGCAGCCATGGCGGTTTGTTCATCTTTGTTCTGATTATCATTATTAACAGATCTGAGCCTTATTTTGTTCTTTTCATTGTTTTCCAGTTTGTTTTTTCCGATTGTAATTACAATATATGTTGAAATCGATACTCTACAGACGCGATTCATATTCTGTTTCTTTTGTTTGGGAAGGAGGCTCTGGCGAGAGAGATTGTTGTTGATCTCTTGCCATGTTTTTTCAGGTTATGTTGATTTTCTTATGTGGGTTACTTGACGATGAGTACCTATTCATCTGAGATGGATCTTTTGGGTTTGTTTTATGATTTGGATGAGGTCAAACCTTAATTTGTCCCTAATTGCTACTCATTTGTTTACGATTGCTATTGTCGATTATTGCTTATAAGTGGTCGATGATGTTGAACTGTTGTTCATCTGAGGCCTGCATTCGGGTGCTTGATGTTGAGCGCACGCTCATCTGAGACGTGCTAAAAGGTAGTTGTAAATGTGTACTCCTGTTAACTGCAATCAACAATCAACCACCGGTAGCATATCGAAGTGTTTGATTGACATGCTTCCCGGTTGGCACGTTGAAGATTTTCTTGATTCTCCGGCGAACATCTCGAAGGTATGTCACCGTTTATCTATTTTAAGTTTAATCAACAATTTCATACACCCTTTTGATTCAATTGAAGAAATTGCAGGTGGGTGACAACGATCCGGGGCCGAGTAAAAGGCTTTCCTCAGGTTCCGAGTAAAAGATTTTACTCCGATTTACAGGTTTGTACTCTCCGTTTTAGTTCCCGGTTTGTGTATTTGGGTTTTGTCACATCCAGGATGCTCCGGAGGTCTCTCTTCTTCTCTCTCTCACGTTTATTAGCTTTATATCTATAATTGCGATTTACTGTTGTACTGTATGTGTCTGTGTGTATGCACGTGTATGATTTGATTGTGGTTATGCGCTTAATGTGCAAGTATATGCCTATATTTCTGAAGAATTGTAATATGTTTCTATATGTTAATGTAATTGAGTAAAAAGCTATTATGATTTAGGGCTATTGGTGAAATTTAGGGATTAGTTTCTTTGAGAGTTAGAGTGGCGGTAACATTAAGACCACGAAACAGCGAGGAGCTCGCAACAGATGCTGATTTTGCTAATTATAGGTTATGGGTCAGCTTGGTGACATTGGTTGTGGGTCAAAATGGATGACATTGGTTATGGATTGACACCATTGATATTTGGTATAAGTCAGCTTGGGTGATATTAGTTATGGCCCAGAATGGGTGATATTGGTTATGGCCTAAAATGGGTGATATTTGTTATGGCTTAAAATGATTAAAATTTGGTATGGGTCAACATGGGTGGTATTCGTTATGGGTGAAAACAGGTGGCATTGGTTATGGCTCATAACAGGCGCATAAGTTATGGGTCATAACGGGTGGGATTAATTATGGTCAAAACGATTGATATTTGGTTTAGGTCAAAAGTGGTGGTATTGGTTATGGGTCAAAAATATGGAATTGATATGCTCAAAATGAGTGATATAGGTTATGGGTCAACTTTGTGGTATTGGTTGTGGGTTAAAATAAGTAATATTGGTTAGGGGTCGAAATGGTTAATATTTGGTACGGGTCAGCTTGGGTGATATCAGTGATATTGGTTATGGCTCTAAACTATTGAAATTTGGTATGGGTCAACATGGGTGGCATTGGTTATGACGTATGGGTGAAAACGGATGGTATTGGTTATAGGTCAAAACGGGTGGTATTGGTTATGAGTCAGTATGAATGGGGTTTGGTATGGGTCAAAACGGGTGATATTTGGTATGGGTCAAAATGGATGGTTTTGGTAATGGGTCAAAATGAATGGCGCAGGGTAATTCAGGTGGTGGTCTTGGAGACAACATGAGCAGATATACAACACACAACCATTGACAGCCATGCATCTTCAACCGGGTTAGTTTGTTATTGTGTAGTTTTTATGTTTAGTTCTGTTTAGTGCAGTGGTTTAGCCAAGTTGTAGTAGCTTTCTTTCACTATTAATCTCATTACGTTGGATTAATATACAAACAACAAATCCCGCGGCATCGCGCGAGTATGTTTGCTAGTTTTATTATTAATTTAACATGTCGGCGTGTACAGTAAATGTATTATTTTTTATTATCGCTTTTTCTCATATTAATAATCACATCCCAAAAGAATCACCAAGCATCATGGTAAATGGGTTGGTTAAAGCTTTTGATGGGTTTCACTAATTTTAATTAAGGTGGTGTTATTTTATAAAGTATATTTTTGCTATAAAATTTAAGAACACTGAGGTTAAAAAAGTCCAAAAAAATTATATCTTACAATATAAATAGAATTATAAAAAAGTATTTTGGAGTCTCTGTTCACTTATCGTCATCTTTCAGAAAAAAATAAATAAAAAATTTAAATAAAATTCATTGTGTCTTTTTATGACACAATAACGTCATTGTGTCTTTCATAATACATAATGACATCATTGTGTCTTTCATAATTACATAAAAACGTCATTGTGTCTTTCATAAATGACACAATAAAAAGATTATTTTTTATTTTTTTATTTTTCGTTTATTTTTTATTAGTGAGGTTAACTAGGAGAACAAAAGTTCGGAATTACTTTTTTGAAATTCAATTTAGATTGTATGATATAATTTTTTTGTGATTTTTTTAGACTCATTATGTCTTCTCACACATTGTAGTAAAAATACATTTTTATTTAAACCACTTTCTAATTATAATATTGTAAGAAGAAAAGAAAATTTTATTTATTTAGGTTTTTCCTTAACAATTTATTATCAAACTTAATAATTAATTACCCAAACTTGAAATTGAAAAATGCGTAAATTACATGCTTCTAATTTATGAAATGAAATTATTATATTTAAAACCTTTAGAATAAATGTACACGTATATTTATAACGTATACTTAAACCTGTTTTTTGCACACTCACTATATTTATGTTTTTTATCTTGACGTTCAGGTTTTCGTATTTCTTATATAATATTACATATGTTATCAACACCCCCTTTAACATGTAGGTTCGTAGTGACGTTTCGATGCTAATTTTTTTTTACCAGTTTACCTCATCAACACAATAAGGTGTTTTATTTTCTTATATAAGGCTTTGGATATCATCAACAATGTCCAGGATAAGTTTTTCTTATATAAAGTTACGAATGTTATCAACCTCTCTGTCAAAGTGCGAGTTCAATGCAACATGTCGACATTAATCTTTTCAAAGCTTTTGCGCCCTCGTCGCAACACGCGGGGAGGCTTAATGCTAGTTTACATTAAATCATTAACAAATTTATATTTAATCAAATTTATTAGTATTAATCCTTCTACTAGAGAAATGAGCAAAACCGACCAAAATTTATTACCAGTAAAAATAATCGCAAAATTAGCGACTGTATAGCGACCAAAATCAAGAAGTTGCAAGTTTCGCAACCGAAACAAACGTGGTTGCAAAATTAGTGACCAAACAAAATGGGTCGTAAAATTAGCGACCGAACCGAAACAGGTAGCAATATTAGCGACTAACACAAAAGGGGTAGCAAAATTAGCGACCCAATTTAGTTCGGTCGCAAGGCGGTGGTAAATATTGTAACCGAAATTGTTTTGGTCACCAATACAGCCGTTAATTCCATTAAATAATAAAATAATGAACTAAGTTTTAAGTTGGTCGCAAAAACAATCGCAAATACAGCAACCATAATTTATTCGGTCGCAAATACATTAGCTACTTTATACTAATAATTAAAAATAAAATAAAAAATATATTGATCGAAATGGTGGTTGCAAATATAGCTAGTGAAATAGTTTTGATCATAAGTAGTCGGTTTTAAAAAAACAAATAAAAGGTAACTTGGTCACAAAAACGGTGGTAAATATATGCAACCAAAATATTTTGGTAACCAATATGATCGCTAATTTTATAAAGTAAAAAAATAAACTAAATTATAAGTTGGAAGCAAAAACGGTCGTAGGTAGAGCCACCATAATTTATTCGGTCGCAAATACAATAACTAGTTTTGACAAATAATCAAAAATAAAATTAACAATAAATTGGCCGGAAAGGTGGTCGCAAATATAGTTACCGAAATTGTTTTGGTCGTAAGTTATCATTTTTAAAAACAAGTAAAAGGTAATTTGGTCATAAAAACAATGGTAAATATTGCAATCGAAATTGTTTGGTCATTTCTAGAAATTAAGAAAGAAATCATATAAAAGTATCAAAACAATGATCACAAGTATATTGACCGAGATAAACATCCCATAAAACTATCTAAATGATTTTATCAAACAGTTGCAAATTATATCAATAAAACAAGAAAATATGCTATGGTGTATAACTAGAGACTGTTCGATAAAACAATATCAAATGATATTAGAAATACTAGAAAGGGTAAAACTAACGTATAATAGAACAATACCATAAAGTGCATACCGTTAAATTAGAAAAACATAGATAAATAAAATAAATCTTAAATTTATGTTTAAAATAAAAAGAAAACTAAACTTTGGGGTTAATTAGACGTTGTTAGTATCAGCAGGGGCAATTAGTGCCAATCGGGGGTCAATAATGGTCATCGGTTACAATATAGTATAATTAAAATAACTAAAGTTAAAATTATATAACAATCGTGATTTAGGATCACATGGAGCAATCAGTCTTAATTTAAGTAGGTAAAGGTCCATATTGATCGAATAAGGATAGTCAGGGCTAATATTAGTTAACTAACATGTATACACTTTAATTCTACTCTTAAATGGATACATTTGCTATCATGAAACCTATACTTTAAATTACGTATAAGTAAACTGAACTGGGTTTTAACTTCAAATATGTGGTGACATTAATGGATTCTATGAGTCGGTGTTTTTTAGAATTTTGGTTTCTAGTTGAAACTACACCAATTAATTGGTTTTCCAAAAAACACAAACAAAATCGTCTTTTTATTGGGTTTGGTTATTTGATTCGGTGACATCGGTTATTATTGTTACGATTAGGTTGTTTCGGTTTCATGCACCACCCTAGGTGACCTAAACCGGTCTTCAAAAACCAAACTCTCTATTGTTAGACATAAGGAAACCAGATTGTTATGAATCTATTGAAAAAAATTTGGGTGCGACACTATTTATAAATGATTAATTGTAAATATATTTAGACATACAGAAACTAGATAGTTGTGTTGTGATTTTAGTGAAAAAGGTTTTAGCTTCGACACTGTTTATAATAATGAATATGATATATATATATATATATATATATATATATATATGTTATAAGAAAAATAACTAATTAAATATTAACTTTTTTAAAAATCATAAAATACACTCATATTAGTTGCTATAAACTAGAAATAAAATTTGTTTCTTCAAAAACCATGTGTCGTAAAAGAGAACAAATAAAAAAATAATAATTAAGTATTAAGAAAAATATAAAATCATATAAGATATTTGCACTCATGGAACAATCCAGACTACCCCTAAACCCTTTTCAACTCTAATTCCCCCTTGTTTCATCTATCCACAGCAACAACACACTCGATTAAATGGGAAATTATAATCCCTCGTTCTTCATGATTTGGGTGGTTTTGGTAACTTCATTCAAAATACAAGAAAGCTTTACGATTCTTTCTCTGCCTCTCACATCATTCACAAGCCCTTTGTGTACAACAAATCTGGATTGGTATTCATCAATTGAGTCGTATTCATCAATCCAGGTACTAATTCTATTAATTTACTTTAAATGTTGTTCTTAGATCATTTGGCGATATATATGACCAATTAGACTTGATTGATTTAATTTTGAAACCCTAGTTAATGATGCTAATCTGTGTATTTGTGTGTTATGGCTTAAGCGTTGTTTTCTGTAATTAAAGAACCAAAAATAATTTAAAAACATGGAGAATTGCTCCATGAGGTATTTCTTCCATCAATTGATACTAAAGTTTCATACTGTACATTTGATTCATTTTACAATTGCATATTTGGTTATATTTAGGCTGCACATTTAGTTGATGGATGCTTCTAATTGCCTCGAGTTAAGAATAAAACAAAAGATAGTAAAAGTGAAACTCTACCATCTCAGTTTGGTTTCTTGTCTAGCTTTCAAACATTATCAAGTGCTTACAACAATTACCTTAATTATGGAAGAGTTATAAATACTATGATTCAAATCCGTATTTAAAATAATGTCATCATGATCATAGCTATAAGAGTACAAATACATATAGGTATTTATTACCCAACATAATCAATAGTTATACTGGGTTTGAAAGCGGTCTCTCTACCTATCTGGATAGAGGAAAGACTTGCCACCACCTACCCTCCCCAGACCCTACTCTTGAGTGGGATATACTGGGTTTGTTTGTTTGTTTGTTTGTTTATAATCAATAGTTATTAGTTTGTTGTTGCCATCTAGGAGCACTCACATTTAGTTAATGGATGCTTCTAATTGCCAATGTTTTAGAAGAAATCGATCCACAAGACAACGTGGAATGGGTTGACTCAAGGGCAGAGGAATCTTTTGTAAGTTTCTTAAGATGTATTATATATACTAGAGTTATTCATCGCATGTTATAAGTATAACAAATAGTATTGTTCTTGTATATCATAGAGATCATATAAGGAGTATGTCACGAAGAAGTATGGAGATGAGGCTAGTAAACACCCATTAGATCTAGATACATGGGTACAACGGGGCAAGAAAAATGGCAGATTGTTTGATATCAGTGATCCGCATGTCACGATAACGGATACACCCTCAATGTCAAGAAATTCGTATCTACCTGCAAGAAACGAAGAGGTTTGCTTATTCCATTTTAGGTTATTATATAATGGGTCAAAATACTATAGCGAGTCACATTAGTTGTCATCAAAAGTTTCAGGTTGTAGCACCTATTATAAGATACATGATAAGTCCTCTTGAAAGTTTTTGTTGAAGTATGATAGGTTCTCTCATGCATGCTTGTATTAAAGTTACTATATATACAAAGGAATTCTCCAGTTATGGTTGAATGATATTAGGGTTTTAGTTTAATATTGTTTATGAAATATATTGGTTTTACACTTGGTTTTTAGGGCCCGAAGATCACCCTTAATATCTAAAGTTATCTGATTGTAAGTTTAAAATGAATCAAAGGAGATAAGATATACATAGACAATAACCAGCAGGGCATCAATCATTCATGAAATTAGCTAACTTGAGAAGTCACTTTAGAAGTATTGCCCTGAAAGTAAGAACATCCTCCCTTTTGTGTCCTTATGAATAATTTGTATCTTTAATGACACCGGAATTGAAACCAATTAGTTTCTATGTTTACATGTTCAGGTGATCAACAACTAGGATACTCCTCCCTCCGGTTCGTCATACTATAGTCATAAAATTAGTATATATAAAAGTCAAGCTTCTTTATTTCACAACTTTTTAGTTATTTGTAGGCTTTAAGGTAACCATTCAACACTATACTAATCCAAATATTCAAACTTGTAGGTAGGTTACTATCACCTAATAATAATAATCGTGTGTTGTAATCCTAATAAAATATTACTTTTGTTGATTGAAAGAATATGCAATATAATTGTTCAAAACATAATATTATTTGTATTGGATAGATCCTAATTCTAAACAAGTATCGTGTTATTAAAGAAAGAAACAATAGATTACTCTAGGTGAATAAATAAACAATAGGTTAATGTGTTATGTGGTTTTAATATATCAATGTTGTGTTGCATTGTCTACAGGTACAACATCTGAATGAGAAAATAGCACAACTGCAGTAAGAGAAAGAAACCGAAAGACTAGAGAAAGAAAAAGAAAGAGCCGAGAAACTAGCAATGATGGAACAAATAGAGGAAAACAGAGTTGCAAACAATGAAATGAAACAACAAATTGAATTCTTGTTGAAGAACATACCAAAAGGATATTCTAACTAGTTAAGCATATGATTGTGGTAGAGATGGTCAATTTAGAAGTTTGTTTAATGATTATGTTTGAATATTTCTTATGATATTTATCTTTCAAAACTTTGATTCATATTTGTTGTCAGATGTTTGGATAATTTTATGAATTGATAAATTTTGTGAATTTTATTATTTGTTTGAGTACCATACTAGAAAACATGAGCCGTTCCTTATTATACATATTTTTGCAACTAAAATGTTGGTCGCAAATCTTATTGCAAGCTTGAAATAAAATTGGTTGCTAAAATGGTTGCAAAAACTTAATTGTAAAAGCAGTCGCTAAATATTTTGGTCGCATAATCGATCAGGAGTAGTTTGGTTGCAACTTCGGTCGCAACTTCGATCGCTAAGAGTTCAATCACAAATTTGGTCACAAAAAATGATTGGTCACGAATAGTTTCAGTCGCAATTCTGGTTGCTAACATTTTAGTCACAAAATCCATCGCTGAACGTTTCGTCGCAATTTCTGTTATAATCTCTGTCGCTAGCGTTTGGTTGCGAAGTTAGTCGCAAAAAAAACAGGTCGCAAGTTCCATCGCAAATAAGATGCTGTCGCTAATTCAGTCGCTAATTTTGCGATGGATGATATGGTCACAAAAACAGTCGCAATAACTTTTTGGTCGCAAGAATTGGTCGGAAATAAAATTACCGACCAGGGGTATAACCAACCAACCAAAATGGCCGCAAAATGGTCGCAACAAGGCATTTGCGACTATTTGGAGACCATTTTGATGGTCACAAATGCTTGTTTTTGTAGTAGTTATACTCTAAATAAAAAAGTATCTATGATGGACATGTGGCGTATTTCTAGGGCCTCCTGTAATCTTTTTCCCGCCCAAATTTTCCAGCCTTCTAGACACACGGATCTTTCTTGCGGGTCGGGTAATCCGGCTATCAATGCAAAAACCCTAGATCCGTCGAGCATCATCGAGACAAACCCACCCAGAAGCTATGAGATTGCTACTCCGATGATACGAAACCTTCGCTTCTCCCATCTATTTTAATCCGTAACTCGGCTAACTATTCGATCAATCGCATTCTATGTACATAATCACATTCTATGATTACTCAGGTAACTATTCAATTAATCTCATTATATGTACAAAACCATTGGGTCTTATAATTTTTATGATTACCTAAGGTTCTATAAATCGGTCGCATTCTATGTACATAATCGGTGACATCCTTATTTAACTGGTTAATTGGAGAAGTCAAGTAGCAAGAATTCACTCACATCTACTTTGTTCCAGAGCTAATTTGTGATTGAAAGAAAATGAAAGGAAGAATTGGGTGAAAGTGATAGTACTCCCAGGTTGTTAGAAGACAACTAATTGAAGCAGAGGTAGCCCTAAACCTTCTAAATTTTATAAGAATTCAATTGAGTGTTGTGGGTAACTCAACTTAGGTTGTTATATTGATGAACTAGAATTCCAGTAATCACTTTGAAGTTGTTTTAAAAAAATCTTACGAAAAATCATTTTGAAGTTTTCACTTGAGAATTTCTTTTTTCATATGTGGCATGGATTTAAGTGGAAAATATGTAGCATGGGACTAAATGGTGCCACATCAACATATTGACATTAATAATCCAGTTCGAGTGAGAGTGTTTTAAAATGATGATGCCATGATGGTTATAAGCTGGTTTTTATTTTGTGCCTCATTTTATATCGGGTTGAAAATTCTAAAATTTACGTTTCTATTTAGTGTAGTTTGCCCTTCTAATTTAGCTTTTTAGATAACCATCCACATGCCTAAAGTTTAAAATTTTGTCTGTACTTAATTCTTACATTTTGGCTTCTCTTTTAAAAGTACCTGAAACATAAGGAATTTATGTTGTGTGAGCTTGTGAAGCAATGGGCAAATCATAAGCTAATGGAGTAATTGTTTCGTTACCTTAATCAATCAAATTGTTATAACCTTGTGCATTTTCAGGTGCCTAAATGTATAAATTGGGAACCTAGGAATGTTTCATTATATTAATCAATCAAATTATCATACTCTTATTGCGAAAGAGACTATTATTACATACGTATTATCTTTTTTCTTCAAAAGTACTTTCAGAATTGCAACTCCTCCATGCCCTTCAGAACTTGATCCTGACACTCAAAAATATAATTAAAAAGGATGTTAAAAATTAAAACCATCACTCACTGTCGTAGGCAATGGTATGGTTTATGTAAAGCACCAAACATAGGCAGATATGTTTAGGTAATCTTTAAACACTTTAAATGTGATGTAAATCATTTCAAGATTGTATTTAGCAAATAGTTAATTATTGAATTTAACATTTTCACAATCCAGGGTGGATAAAGATAGGTCTCTTCATGTGAAATAAGTATTTTATTATGATTTCAAAATTAAAGTAACGTCTGTGTACAGTTGAAAGTAATAATTAGAATACGTAACAATGATCTAACTGATGTAGCGCACGGAACGAAATCGAAGTACTATCACGTTGATTCTGCGAATACCCGTGAAGTTCTCCACCCAAACCCCCAAATTCGACCTAAGAGTCACGAATTTGAAAAGACTGAATTTTAATTCTCAATAATATCAAGTGTCTTTTTACATTACACGAACTCAACTTAAATAAGTAAACAAACATTCGGGATGGGCCTAAAACAAACAACCCTAGGCCAAACAAAAGCCCAAAACAAAACCCAAAAACTAGAAAAAAACATAAAGTGGCCCAAAAAACCATTTAGAGGCCTTATTTTAGAAAATTAACGGGATAACCCGCCTACGGCCCAAAAAACCATTTAGTGGCCCTCATTTTCGCGGTCTTTTTGATTGGTAGCACGTCAGAAACGGAGACTCACAGCCCAGGTTAGGTCCATTTCCGTGAAGCGCGGTCTTGAGCCTCAAAAAAGAGTAAGGCCCAGTCTTCAACACTGGGCCCGCATCACTAACTCTAACCAGATCAAAAGTATGTAAATCAAATGGAATTATAATTTCAATAATAATTGTTGTTTTCATAAAACAAACTCTATATACGTTTAGGTAATAAGAAGGCGTCTGACCTAGTTTCCAATAATATTTATAAAAACATCTGTGTGCATTTTCTTCTAAAAAATAACATTTGATCCATTTTATAGTATGTTTGCAGCTGTTTGTTGCTAAACTCAAACTTCTAATTTGCTGCAAATTTGTAGTAATTGAGATTTTTATACTAACCACTTGAGTTGCAAAAGGGTAACATTTGTTTTGGTGGCTGTTGGTACAATAACTACAAATTAGTTATAGAAGAAAAGTTGTTAGTTTGGCAAGTTACTTCAATAACCAAAACGCATATGAGTTATTTTAACCATTACTTATGAATGTGTAAATTTAGGTAAAACTTAACCTCAAACGGGTCAATGTAAGTAAAAAAAGCTAAAAGAGGAATGGGTCAAATTCAAGTCGCTCAAAGACTATTTTAGACGCATATGACCTCCTAAGCGTTTTATTTAAGATTAAAATTACTATTGCAAATAGATCCCCGTGCCCACGAGTTGTAGGGGTTTTTTGTGATATGTTAAGTCTCCCATCATAATCCACAAACCGCTTAAAAAACCATTTAGCCTCAAGTCCTCAACAACTCAGACAAAAGAAGTCCTCTTTTTTGCCTTTGATTGTGGGCAATATACATTTACTAATTTAAAAGGATGATCTACTTCTTCCAATGCCACGAAATGGAAATAAAGTACTCACCTTTGAAAGTGACAAATTTAATGAGACTTTAGGGTGTAATCTAAGTTTAGAAATGAACAAAATCCCAAAAGCCAACTTAAATTTCTAGGGTTAGGAATGATACTTTAGGGTGTAATCTAAGTTGAGAACACGAATAGGTTTTCCTTCTTGAACTCCCGAACTCAACTTTGTTCATCCTTTCACTCTTGGATCTCTATTCATCATTTGACACCAAAACCCACAATGATCTTCTACATCAAATTGGAACACCCAGATTGGGGATTTCAATTGAGTATGAGTTCTTCATTTTTATAAGTTAAGATGGAATAAATCGCTTGAAAACAAACCCAGAAAAACCAAAATCGATCCGGCCTTCTGTTACCTTCTCCAATCGCCGTCGAGGGCCACCACTGGTACCCTAGAAACCAACCTCGGGTAGACCAACAACCTTGAAGCACCGTCGTCTTCTCTGTCACTCTCTCTTCGTTCACTCGATTTCTCTCTATATATATACATACATACTATGCAGCACTCAGCCACACACGTGTCTTATCTGATAATGTGTTGCTTTATGTATACGTAGTTGGAATATGCTTTAGAGCATTCACAACTCATTTCTTAAAATTACGTGAGTGGGAGTTCTTAAATTATATGAAATGATTTAAGTAGTTGTGAGTAAAGGAGAGATAAAATGTTACTATTCATCTGTAAATTTAAGGATTTATTGTTCAACACTTATAAATTTTTTAATATTTTTAAAAGTGATTGTGAGTGAAGAAGAGAGAAAAGATAATGAAAAATGTATAAAATATATTATTTAATTGAAAGGAGAGGGAAGAAGTAGTGATCTTTAGTGTAATTATAAGGATGAAAATAATGAATGAGATGTGAGTGCTCTTAGTAGTTAGACAATGTAACAAGACAGATAGTAAAATACTAAAATACCCTCAAATTACTGTTCATTTCACTTGCATTTTAAATATACTAAGGGTGTCCGCAACACGCATTGCGTGTTTGGATAAATAGGCTAAACCAAGGCATAAACAAACACGAATGTACTCATTCTCAGTGCTACTATAATGCGAACGAGATCATACAAACTTACAAAAAAGACATCAACCTCATAAAACAAAAGCTTTAATGCAAAATTGTAACACCCGGAAATATTTATCTAGAATAAAAGAAAAGAAAAGAAATAAGAAAAGGAAAGAAGCCAAAATGAAGGGGCTAAAGTACAAAAATAACAAACTACATTATTTTAATAATACTTTAAGTATGATGCCCATATATGCGAACCAACTGCTGTTTTGTCGTCTAAAAGAGAAGAAGAAGAAAAGCAGATCCTCTTTGGTTCTAGAGAGAGAGAACAACAAAAACTTAGCCAATGTAAGCTAATTTAGCACAATTAGCTCGGTTTATATGGATTTCCAACCATCAAACCGATTTTTTTACATGTTATCATGTATGTACATGTGTTCGGGTATGTGTATTGGTCATGTTTAGGTGTTAGAATCGTTTGAAAAGTTCGAGTGGAAGAGTTTAAGCTTGAAAGCAGCTAAGATGAGTTTCTAGACCCCAGTTTTACATGTTTTTAAACTTCTTTGGGGCTAAAAATGCATGTAAAATGACTTTATAATTACTATGTATGTTACCTGTATGTATAAGTGTATGTATGTTAGTGTTTTATGGTTGTTTATGTTACATTGATGCTTAGAAGTGTAAATATAAGTTAAGAACAGATTATGGTAATGCTTGGGATCGAAAAACAACTTAGAAACATATAACTAGGTGCTCATGCGCCCAAACAGAGCCCATGCGCCTAGTGTTTTGCCTTAGAAAAATTTTAAGTAAGCTCATGCGCCCAAACAGGGCCTATGCGCCTAAAAAAATAGGCTTAAAAGTCTAAGTGTGAGATGATGCGCCCAAACAGTAACCCATGCGCCTAGAATGCCTTAGAAATTTCTAAATGATTACTGATGCGCCTGAACATTTGTTCATGAGCCTAAGTCTTTGAAGAAACGCCTAAGTGTAGGGGTGATATGCCTAAATAGTGCTCATGCGCCCAAGGACTCGTGCGCCTAAGTGTTAAAACAACTAAGTGTAGGCTCATGCGTCTGCATAGTGTAAAACACTCAAATAGTCCTGATGTGCCTAAATAGTGTCCATACGCCCAAACACTTAGAAAATTTTCTGAATTTTCGGGAAAACCAAGATTTTAGAGTTTGACCCTAATTTGACCTATGGACTGTTTTGGCCTATTGTAAGCATGAGTAAGTGATGATCTATGCATAGAACATGTATGATGATATGATGAATGTATGATATGCCTATGAGTATGATGTGTTATCTTTTATTGGTTTTCAAAACGTATTTATATTATATTACAATATACGTTAAGTAATATGTTATTACTTTACATAGTATGACGAATGTATGAAAGAACGTAAAGTATAACGTAATGGAATAAAAGACAACAAAGATGAAAAGTGAAACATAATGAAAGAAAGAATGGCTTGCAAGTAAATAGAAAGCAAGTGCCCAACCATGTTGTCATTAGCTCAACTGTGTGCGGTTTAAATAACCCGAAGGATGCATACAGGGTCAATCATTAAGATTGATGGGACCCTTGTGGCTTGCCCTAGGTGACTGGGTCAGCTTTGTGCATAATATTCGTGGTCTAATTACCACAGGCCAACATCAGCTTCGTGCCCAATGTTCGGGGTATTGCACATTGGTCCGAATGAAAGGGAGAGATGACTTGCCCTAGGTGACTGGGTCAGCTTCGTGCACAATGTTCGTGGTCAAATTACCACAGGCCTAGCATCAGCTTCATGCACAATGTTAGGGGTATTTTTCATCTATCTGTATGAAAGTAAAAAGAATGACGTAACGTACGAAAAGAAAGTAAGAAAGTAAAAGAATGATGTAAAGTACGATACGAAAGTATGAGAATGAAAGTAAGAGATAGTGAAAAGGACAAAATGAAAGTATGAATACGATGATGAAAGATAATAATGAAAGTATGAAAGAACGAAATGAACAATGAATAATGTTTGAATGTACTTATGATGTGTGTTCGTATACGAAGGTAAAAGTATTTTATGGAAAGGTATATTTTGTACATAGAACAAATGAGGTATTTTGATATGTATAAAACTAGAACTTACTCAACAACGCTGACTTTTATGCATTTTCAATTGGCAGGTAAATTGTTAACGATGGCACGAGGGAGAAGCTACTCGGCGGGACAAGACTGACATCCATTCGTACTTTGATGCTATTGTTGTTTTGTAATGCAATTAAATAATTCTTTTGTAACTTATGAACAACGTTGTATTGCTTAACAACAAGTTATAATGATAATGAATGGGTTTTGTTAGATGAATTTCCACTGCATATTTTTATGAATTATGTAATGTTCAATGTAATAATACGATGATTGGCCAACTGTAAGTGTCCCGGGAATGGGGCATTATAAGTTGGTATTAGAGCTAAAGTTTAAGTGATTTGGGTAAATCATTTTCAAAACCTAATCTTAAACTGAGAATGGGACCAAAAAGGAGGGATGTTAGTCCGAGTAGCTACGTGTCATCAAGTATTTCTTTTCTTAAAGTTAACTAGTATTATGTGCGTGTGCTATTTGACTTATGTGTTCTTAGTAGGTTTAGATATTGATGTAGTCCGGATAGGAAATGCTTGGGGTGTGACGAGTAAAGTAAGTGGCTAATCACAACTGACCACTGTAATTAAAGACTTACTATATAAGACATAAACTGAGCTACTCCCTTGAATGACCATGTTAGTGTTTAAATCTTATAGTGACTAGAGAATGGCGGGAGGTAGGTCATCCAAGGCTTCCAGAGGAGGAGGACGTGGTGGAAGTGGCACTAAACCGCATGTCACCAGGAACAAGGCTAGAACTGATGAAACGACCCCTGTTGATCCTGAGGTTCATCAGCATGAGGGCATTGAAGACAGCGCGAATCTGAGAGCCTCAATGAAAGAGACAGTAGTAGAAGAGGTACATCAGGTCATGCAGATGATTCTACCATCTGTGGTGACAGAGGTGGTTAAGGCTGTAAGGGAAGGCGAAAGGAAGGAAAAGAGGAGGAGTATTGAGAGAGAAGGAGAAGAACAGCCAGAGGCTGAGATGGTGGTCTCAAGTGAAGAGGAAGAGGAAGAAGCAGTGTAGGAAACTGCACGAGGCTGTAACTATGGGGAATTTCAAAGATGCAAGCCCCCAATGTTCGATGGAAATGGCAATGTTGCTGCTGCTCATCGTTGGGTGAGGGAGATGGAAGTAGTACAAGAAATTAGTGAGTGCAGGGAGGATCAGAAGGTGAAGTTTGCCACTCACTCATTTGTTGACTCGGCTCTATGTTGGTGGGACAACATTGTCCAAGCCGAGGATAGTAGGGCCATTGGCAGGATGAGGTGGGGAGAGCTTAAGAAGCAGGCGATTGAGGAATTCTATCCTCACTGGGAACTCAACAAAATAGAGAGGGAGTTCCAACAACTGGAGGCAGGCACCATGACCCACCAGTAATACACCATCAAGTTCAACAAAATGGTGAGACTGGTGCCGGATCAAGTGACGCCGGTGACGAGGAAGATCAAGAAATACATTCAGGGGTTGCCAGCTGACATCCGCAGGCATTTGATCGCTGCCTAGCCGGGTACTTTTCGATCGGTGGTAGACCTGGCGGGTAGATTATATGATGAGAGGGAGGTGACAGTGGCTGAGGTGAAGAGGACAGATGGTGGTGATGGGAACTGGAATATGAAAATGTTTGGGCGTGGCAGTTTCACCCGAAACAAAAAGAAAGCGAGGGTTGATGATCGATAGGTGATTGCAACGGGCTCGGGAACAAAGAAATGTGGTAAGTGTGGGAAGGAGCACGCTGGTGAGTGCAGGATGGGGCTAAATGTTTGCCTCAAGTGCGGGAAGCCTGGCCATATCTCTAGGGATTGTAGAGTAGCGAGGTGCTACAACTGTAGTGAAGTAGGCCACCTGAGTCGGGAATGTAAAAGGCCAAGGGCTAAGAGTTCCGGAGCAAAGAAGGGGAAGGAAGATGGAGGGCAGAGGGCAAGTGCTAGAGCTTACACGATGACCCGGGAGGAGGCCAGAGCGGACCCCAATGTCGTGTCAGGTATGTTTTTGGTAAACCAAACTTGTGTCTCTGTGTTATTCGATTATGGTGATAGTATGAGTTTTATTTATGCTACTTTCTGTGTCAAATTACCTGTTAGTAGTAGAGGTATTGATGAACCTTTTGATGTAAAAACTGCTATTAGTAAGTCTACTAGGATTACTGATATGATAGAAGGTTGTGCCATACAACTAGAGGGCCTTAGGTTTTCTGCCAATTTACATGTGATGCCACTAGGCAGATTCGATGTAGTGCTAGGGATGGATTGGTTAGCAACCTATGAATCGAACATCGTGTGTCGCAAGAAGATGATTCGATTAGTTGTGCCCGATGGAAGTTCGGTGACAGACTATGGTGATCGCATCGCTACGGTTCCAAAGGTGATTTCGATGGCTGTGTCAGAAAAGTGCATGAGACGTGGATTAATGCTTATCTGGCCTATATAAAGGATGTAGACACGTTACTACCACAACTATCTGATGTACCAGTGGCATGCGACTTTTCGGACATGTTCCCAGAAGATTTACCTGGTGTGCCACCGGATCACGAAATTGAGTTCCAAATTGATCTGATACCTGGTGCACAACCCGTTGCCAAGGCATTGTATTGATTAGCTCCGACTGAGATGAAGGAACTCTTGGATCAATTACAGGATTTAATAGATAAAGGATTCATTCGACCAAGTATCCCTCCATGGGGTGCTCCGGTCTTGTTTGTAAAGAAGAAGGATGGTAGTATACAGATGTGCATCGACTACCGAGAGTTGAACAAGTTGACAGTGAAGAATCGGTACCCCTTACTGAGGATTGATGACTTGTTTGATCAGCTACAAGGTGCTAGTTGATTCTCAAGGATAGATCTTCAATCTGGTTACCATCAGTTGAATGTGAAGGAGCGGGATATTCCTAAGACAGCTTTCCGCACACGTTATGGACACTACAAGTTTCTCGTTATGTCTTTAGGTTTGACTAACGCGTTAGCTGCCTTTATGGATTTGATGAATCGAGTGTGTCATACCATGTTATATAAACCAGTGATCATGTTTATTAATGATATCCTGATTTATTCAAATAGCGAGGAAGAACACGCTGGTCATATTCAGGAAGTGTTAGAGACACTTATAAGAGAGAAGTTATATGCTAAATTCTCTAAGTGTGCTTTTTGGTTGCGCGAGATTCAATTTCTGGGTCACATGGTGAATGCTAAAGGAATTATGGTGGACCTGTCGAAGGTTGAGGCGGTGATGCAATGAAAGTCTCCAAAGACGCCATCCGAGATCCGTAGTTTCTTGGGATTAGAACGTTATTATTGGAGGTTCATCCAGGACTTTTCCAAGATAGCCTCACCTTTGACTAAGTTGACTCACAAGGACGTGAAATTTGTGTGGGGTCGAGAACAAGAAAGTGCTTTCGGGGAGTTAAAGATGAAATTGACTCAAGCTGTTGTCTTGACATTACTGAAGGGAGTGAAGACTTAGTAGTATATTCGGATGCCTGTTATTCGGACTAGGTTGCGTGTTGATGCAACATGGAAGAGTAATTACCTATGCATCCCAATAGTTAAAAACCTACAAAGTCAACTACCCTACTCATGACTTAGAGCTTGCGGTGGTGGTCTTCGCATTGAAGATTTGAAGGCACTAGTTATACGGGACAAAGTGCACCATCTTGACGGACCATAAGAGCTTGAAGTATCTCTTCAAGCAAAAGGATCTCAACATGAGACAGAGGAGGTTGTTAGAGCTCATTAAGGATCATGATTGTGAGATTCATTACCATCTGGGCAAGGCTAACATTATGTTCGATGCCCTTAGCCGAAAGGAGAGGCCCGAGCCGATTCGGGTGAAGGATTATCAGTTGGTTATGACCGCTGATGTGATGACCTAAGTGAAAGAATTTCAAGATGAGGCATTGAAAGAAGACTGCTTTAACTCCGAAAGAATGAGAGGTCTAGTCACAGAGTTGGGAGAAAACACTCATAGAGTGAGAACCTGCTTCGGGCGGATGTGGATTCCTCGATACGGAGATGTAAGGGGACGGATCTTGGATGAAGCTCATAAAACTCGATATTCCATTCATCCTGGTGCCACCAAGATGTATCAAGACATGAAGAATGACTATTGGTGGCATGAAACGATACGTGGTGGAGTATGTGAGTAAGTGCCTTACTTGTTTGAAAGTGAAGGCAGAACATCAGAAACCATACGGGAAAATTCAACCATTGGATATATCCGAGTGGAAGTAGGAGCACATCACTATGGACTTCATTACTATTGGACTCAACAAAGTGCATTAGAATTAATGCAAGAAAGTATAATGCTTGCCATTATCAAACAATCAACCAAATGTGTTTTAACATACAAATCATACATAAGAAACACATTGACATCATTAACATTCATAATAATCACTAACATATGTGTAAATTTCTTTTTCAGATTTTGTAGATAAAGAAATTTTTGCTAAGTCATTCACAGCGGATGAGTTATCTCCACAGCGGATTGTGATAACCCTAAATTTGGGGTCAAATAAACTTTAAGATTTTTACGTGACTAGTATATTTTGACTTATATATATATGCATATTTATGTATATTGTACGTACGCAGGTTTGCATGCATGGAAATTTTGAGTGCATAAACACGTTTAATTACGTATGCATATGATTAAAAGGCTTGCAATTAATTATATTACCATATAAATTTGTATTATACGTAAGCATGCTTATATGCATGCATAAGTTTTACGTGTGCATGTATGAATATATACAAAATCATTACCAAATATATAGATAAGTTTTAGTATGAGGCATACATACATTTTATGTAAGTATATATATATATGTATTAATATTGTTGCATGCTTTCGTGTATAAAGATTCTGCATGCATGTACCTTACGTATACATGTAATAATACTTATAAGTTTATTACTAAAACATCGTTTAAAGAATACCTTGACATTTCAAGATTTAAATGAACCATGTTACAATACATCAAGGGTACTATAACATCAAAGCAAAACTAAAACACACAAAACATCAACTTAAGTACCAAACCCGGATTATTAAGATAACATAACAACCCAATTAAGCATCTAGACCTCTTGGTTGAATGACTAATCGAGTCATTCGCACCAAACCACCATAAACACACCTAAGAAACACTTCAAAACTCTCGGTTCATATGCATTATTGACAATAGCCACTAACTCTCTTCCTAAGTTGCCACCTAGCACTAATGGATCTCCAAGAATTTGCCACCTAGCTATCTATAGTCTAACTAATCAAAGCTACCAAAGTCTTAGTCACTAACCTATGAACCTAGAGTAATCTTAGTATATATGCTAGCTCTCGGCTGAAGAGGAGAAGCCACATACCCATCGGCTACCAGCTCAACTTTCTCTCAAACTCTCGGCTCCCTTGTCTTCCTCGGTTCGACCTTCATCACCACCATCACCTCCCGTAACCAACACCACCATCATCACCCGTAACCAACACCACCATCACCTCCCGTAACCAACACCACCATCATCACCCGTAACCATCACCATCCACCACCTTTGTTCCCTCTCTACCTCTCGGTTCTATAAACAAGTGACAAACACCCAAGTTTCATCAAGTTAAGGATTCAAGACATCTTCAACCATCTTTAAATCATCATCAAACCCTCTTCCTCGTCTCATTTACAAGGTTATAATCCTTTCTAAAGTATTTAGATACCAAGGATTACATATGTGTTATAAACACATATAAAAATTAGTTTTGGTACATATACACCAAAACTAACTTAAAAAGTCTTGAAAACCTTAATTCTCATCAAAGTCACAGTAATGAAATTAGAAAACTTGTGACAAAAAGGATATTTTGGGATTTATGAGAATTAATCTTGAAATATTAAGAAAAATTAAGTAAAAATATTAAATAATTGTGATTGTGGGAATAAACATTAGAAAATTTCTAGAAAAATATTAATTTATTCTTCTTTAAATTTTAGTAAAAAGATAATAAGTGAAATAATTTATACAAATTGTTTAAAATAAAGAAAATACTCAAAAATACAAATAAATTTGTGAAAATTCTGGAAAAATTACAGAATGACTCTTTTGAGATATAAAAGCTCCAGGAATTATTTTGGAATTTATTTCCTTATTTTGATTAAAAAACTGAATTTTTAAGTGATCTGTAAAGGAAAAATCAAAAGAAATACTTAATCAGTACCATAAATCATGAAAAATTAAACTAAGACATTATAAACTAAGTTCAACAGATGGTGTAAATTTAATAATTTTTGAAGTTATATAGTTGTTTTTAATGAATTTTGGGAATATTGTAAGATTTGTAGAAAGAAATCTGTTGTGAATTACATATCAGGAAATTTATGGGAGGATGTAAACTGTTTAGAAAATTCTGCAAAATTTTGGGAATTTTGGATAACAGTGGCTATTTTTTGTAATTTATGGAGAATTTGGAATAATTATAACAATTTATATATAGTAAAATAAAAATTGAGAATTTTATAGTAATAATATTTGACTATCTTACAGCATGATTTAAGAAATTGGTTATATATGAGGTTTTAAAAATTTTAAAGAAATTTTATCTAACTTATAAATTATTTTTGTAGGTTACATTTTGTGAAACAGGTGAGACTCATAGCCCCATTTTGGTATTTATAAAGTTTTTGAGGGAAAAAGTATACTGTTTATGTTGATGCATATTTTTGAAATTATTTTGAGATGTACTGTCATTTTTGATACAACCATTAATTCGAATGAGGAACCGTCTAGTAATATTAGTAGCACTACTTAAGAGAATATTTTGCACTAACAGGATGAGTGTTGTGATTCCTGCATCAACAGAATGAGTGTTGTGATGTAATATTATCTGATTATGTGAATTATTTCGTGATAGTATAATTATGTATGTGAGGAGGTTTAGCTGTAATTGATACATCAATAAAATGTTTTGTCTGGAAATAAACCTATGATCTCACCAACTTTACGTTGACTATTTGAGTATGCTTTTTCAGGTGAAAAATAACTAACAATGTAGACTTCTCGTTTGATGTATACAACGGTTGGGGTGAAGTCGTGGGAAGGGTCTGTGTAAATCTAACCATCAACATATACGATGGCAGTGTTGTGGTGGACACACATTTCCGTCGCATTTGAATATGTTTAGTTAAATAAAAATTGTAATAAGGATTATATCAAATTTTGACTTTATATATGATGTAATCCTAACTTATGATTAATATAATCAAGTTATGTATTATGTATTGATATTGTTGTGATTTAATTTCTTATAATCAACTGCGTTCTGAACAAACAAGTCACATCCAGAAATCGCTTCACGCTTCCGCTGTGATGTGATAGGTTGGTATCAGAGCCATTGGTTATAGAGAATTGGGTATAATGAAAATACCTAACTATAACCATAAGCTCAAATAATGGTAAATATATATACTTGTGTGATATGATTTTATGTGAAATTATATGATTCTATGTTTAACTTTAGAAATTATAATAAAAATATGTGACTAACCATTTTGTGAAAAATTATAAAGAAATTTTTGCAGTTATGAATTCAGATAGTTACTACAATGAGACTGGTCCTTCCGAATGCTCAGACCATAGCAACTCTAAGGAAATTAAACCTGAACCAGAACCCCAACAAGCTATGGAAATTACTTAACTGGAAGTCGAAAATGAGCCAAAATTTTATGTTCGACGTGCACCTGTACACATTGAAGGATATACAATTAAGACCCCTAGGAAAAAGATACGACGTGAAGACAGATTTGTAACTAAGCAAGCTGAGGATATAGAAATACAAAATACTGATTCCTCCGGAAACGAAGGTAAGATAACTAAAAGACAAAAGCTGGACCATGTGAAGACAGCTCAGCGGACCCTTAGGAAACTCAAGAAAATACAACAAGGAATCTGGAGAATCCAGAAGGATATCAAGAAACTCAAAACACCTAAGAAAAATATCTTCACAAAGATATGGGAATGGATTCGCAAGAACTAGAATGCTATAGTCTAACTTGTCAGAATAAAGAAATAAGAACTTAACAATATAATTATATATTTTTGTGTTGAAATGTTTATTTGTTATGTGCTAAATAAGTTTGTGTTAGAATATCCATTTATGATACTAATATTATAATTCACTATAGTGTATCATGCCGCCAAAAAGAAACACTCAGCCTGTACGAAGAACAGCTCGAGTGGGACGACCTAGAACCCGACTTGGGAAGAAACACCTATGAATACTGACACAAATGAAAATGACAGAATTTCTCAAATAGTAGCCCAACAAATAGAAGCTACCTTACCTACCCTGATAACCCAACTACAACAAAATCTGAACTTTGGAACCACCTCACACCCCCAGGAAAGGCCTGAAAATATTAATTCAGAAGAACGATAGGAGGAAGACATCCTGAATGGAATCTCGAAAGGATGCTCTTACAAGACCTTTATGTCCTGTAGACCCCGAGAATTTGATGGAAAAGGAGGAGTTGTGCAAGCCTTACGATAGTTAGATGAAATGGAAGCAGTCTTGGAAATTAGTAACTGTGCTGAGAATTACAAGACACTGTTTGTTTCGCATTCATTGAAAGGAGAGACACAATCCTGATGGAAAATGAAGGTACACACTAAAGGTAGGCATATTATGAATAAGATAAGTTGGGAAGATTTTTGAAATCTAGTGATAGAGAAATATTGTCCTTATAATGAAATAGAAAAATTAGAGGCTGAATTTCTGGCACTAGAAATGAAAGGAGCTGCATACCGGGAATATACCGACAGGTATAATGAACTGTCCAAGTTAGTACCACATCTGATAACCCTTGAATCAAAAAGGATAGGAAGATATATTTGGGAGCTAGTACCACAAATAAGAGGATTAGTAAAATCCACAAGGACTAAAACTTTTTAGGAAGCACTAATCATGTCAGGAAGTTTAACAGATGAAATGATCAGGAATGGATCATTAAGCAATCCAAAAATAGGAGAGAAAAGAAAGTGGAATGAAAACCACACAGGAAGGAGATTTGGAGAAAACCCTCAGAAAAGAATAACCCGACCTCCACAAATAAATTTCTTAGGTACAGCTCAGGGAAAAAAATGGATAGACAACCACAGTGCAATATCTGCCAAAGATATCGTTCAGGAAACTGTATGACAGTGGTTTGTTATAATGGCAAGAAGAAAGGACACATATCCCGAGATTGCAAGAACCCTACCAACCCTAAACAAGTCTGCTTTCAGTGTGGAAACGAGAACCATTTTCGTAATGAATGCCCACAACGGAAAGGTAAGGCCCCAGTTAACTAAAACAACCCCCGTGGAAGAGATTTCATAATACAAGCCGAAGAAGCTCGTCAGGAACCAGAAGTGGTAACGGGTACGTTCCTTATCAACAACCAGTACGCAAAGTATTATTTGATACAGGAGCAACTCGTAGTTTTATTTCAAATACCTTTAAACCATCACTTAGTTTAACCTCTGAGAAACGAAGACATAAATATGTGATAGAATTAGCTGATGGTAAAGTAATAGAAGCTGGTGAGATTATTCCTAATTGTATTTTGAATTTAGATGAATATTGTTTTGATATAGATCTGATCCCTGTTAAATTAGGAGGATTTGATATTGTAGTAGGAATGGATTGGTTAAGTAAGAATCATGCTGAGATTATATGTGATAAGAAAATGATAAAAATTCCTTTGAATAAGGAAATTAAAATCTTTGTATATACGGTGACAGACCAAATGGTATTATAAAACTAATTTCCTACAAGAAAGCACAAAAATGCTTAAATAAGAAATGTTTAGCTTTCCTAGCTCATATAGTTAATGCAAAGCTTGATAAAGGAAATTTAGAAAGTATTCCTATAATTAATGAATACTCCGATGTTTTCCTCATGAATTACCTTGATTACCACCCCCACGTCAAGTAGAGTTCAAAATAGAATTAATACCAGGAACAACCCCTATTGCTAAAGCACCATATCGTTTAGCACCAACTGAAATGAAGGAACTCATGACCCAATTACAAGAACTATTAGATAAGGGATTTATACGTCCTAGTGTATCACCTTGGGGAGCACCAGTTTTGTTTGTCAAAAAGAAAGACGGAACTTTTAGGACGTGTATTGATTATAGAGAACTCAATAAAGTTACTATAAAGAATAGATATCCTCTCCCTAGGATTGATGATTTATTTGATCAATTACAAGGATCTAGTTATTTTTCTAAAATAGATTAAGGTCTGGATATCATCAGTTAAGAGTGCAGGATGATGATATATCTAATGTATTCAGGACTAGGTACGGACACTATGAATTTCTTGTAATGCCATTTGGATTAACCAATGCCCCAGCAGTGTTTATGGATTTAATGAATAGAGTGTGCAAACCCTATTTGAATAAATTCGTTATAGTCTTCATAGATGACATTCTGATTTACTCTAAAAATAAGAAACACCACGAACAACACCTGAGGTTAACTTTGGAATTACTACGAAAAGAAGAGTTGTATGCAAAATTCTCAAAATATGAATTTTGGAAAAGAGAAGTACAATTCCTAGGACATATAGTTAATCAGAATGGGATTCAAGTTGATCCAGTAAAGATTGAAGCAGTCAAGAAATGGGAAGTTCCAAAAACCCCAACTAAAATACGACAATTCTTAGGTTTAGCACGATATTACAGGAGATTTATAGAAAATTTCTCGAGAATAGCTCAACCTTTGACAGAATTGACCTAAAAAGATAGAAGGTATATATGGGAAGAAAAACAAAATGAAGCTTTTGAACTCCTCAAAAATAAGTTGTGTAGTGCACCCGTTTTAGCTTTGCCAGAAGGGACAGATAATTTTATAGTATATTGTGATGCATCACGTCAAGGTTTTGGATGTGTTTTAATGCAAAAGAATAAAGTAATAGCATATGCATCTAGACAACTTAAGAGTAGTGAAAAGAACTATACCACCCATGATCTAGAATTAGGAGCAGTAGTGTTTGCATTAAAAATTTGGAGACATTATCTGTATGGGACTAAGTGTATAATATATACAGATCGTAAAAGTCTACAACATATCTTTGATCAAAGATGTTAAATATGAGGCAGAGAAGATGGGTAGAATTATTAAGTGATTATTACTGTGAAATCAAGTATCACCCCGGTAAAGCAAATGTAGTTGCTGATGCTCTATGTAGAAAAGAAAAGACTAAGCCACTACGAGTACGTGCTATGATAATGGAATTACACTCAGATTTGTTAAAACAAATCCGGGAAGCCCAACAAGAGGATATGTGAAACTAAAGGGACAATTAAAAGATATGAAAGAAGAAACAAATGGAATTCTAAGGTTTAAAGGGAGAATTTGGGTACCTGACAATAGCATGATTAGAACAATTATCCTACAAGAAGCACATAAGTCAAAATATTCTGTACATCCAGGAAATAATAAAATGTGCAAGGATTTCAAAAACCAATACTGGTGGCCAGGCATGAAAAGATCAGTCGGAGAATTCATGGAACAATATGATATCTGTTCGAGAGTAAAAGCTGAATACCAAAAACCTTTAGGATACCTACAGCAACCAGAAATTCCAGAATGGAAATGGGATCAGATTACAATAGACTTCATAACCAAACTACCAAGAACCAGAAATGAATATGAAACAATTTGGGTTATAGTAGATAGATTGACTAAGTCAGCTTATTTCTTATCCATACGAGAAGATTATAAGATAGAAAGACTAGCAAGAATTTACATAAAAGAAATTATATCTAGACATGGAATACCTGTATCCATCATATCAGACAGAGACAGTAGATTTACTTCCAGATTTGGCAGACATTACAAAAAGCCTTAGGAACCCAAGTGAACTTAAGTACAGCCTATCATCCACAAACTGATGGACAAAGCGAAAGGACAATACAAACACTAAAAGATATGTTAAGACCTTGTGCTTTAGATTTTGGTGGAAATTGGGATAGCCACTTACCATTAATAGAATTTTCATACAATAACAGTTATCACTCTAGTATTGGGTTAGCTCCATTTGAAGCTTTGTACGGAAGAAAGTGTAGATCACCTTTGTGTTGGAATGAAATAGGTGATAGATAACTTACAGGTCCTGAATTAATCCAAGAAAACACGGACAAGATCACTGATATTAAAATAGATTGAAAGCAGCTCGTGATCGACAGAAAAGTTATGTAGACAAATGAAGGAAACCGTTGGAATTTCAAATTAGAGACAGGGTTTATCTAAAGGTATCTCCCTCAAAAGGAATCTTCCGGTTTGGAAAACCAAGTAATCTAAACCCTAGGTATGTTGGTCCATTTAAAATCATTAATAAGATTGGTCCTGTGGCATATAAGTTGGAATTACCTCAAGAATTAAGTGAAGTGCATAACACCTTTCATGTGTCCAACCTCAAGAAATGTCTAACCAATGAGACTTTAAAGATACCAATTCAGGAAATCAGAATAGATAAGAAACTTCATTTCGTGGAAGAACCAGTAGCCATTATAGACAAAGAAGTGAAAAGATTAAGAAAGAATAGAATTCTTGTAGTAAAAGTTAAATGGAATACATAAAGAGGACCCGAATACACATGGGAAAAAGAAGATGAGATCAAGAAGAAATACCCCACTTATTTAGAGGTAATAATTAAGTTCTTCTAAAGGAATTTCGGGACGAAATTCTTTTAACAGGGGGAGAATGTGACAACCCTAAATTTGGGGTCAAATAAACTTTAAGATTTTTACGTGACTAGTATATTTTGACTTATATATATGTATATTTATGTATATTGTACGTACGCAGGTTTGCATGCATGAAATTTTGAGTACATAAACACATTTAATTACGTATGCATATGATTAAAAGGCTTGCAATTAATTATGTTACCATATAAATTTGTATTATACATAAGCATGCTTATATGCATGCATAAGTTTTACGTGTGCATGAATGAATATATACAAAAATCATTACCAAATATATAGATAAGTTTAAGTATGAGGCATACATACATTTTATGTAAGTATATATGTATGCATTAATATTGTAGCATGCTTTCGTGTATAAAGATTCTGCATGCATGTACCTTACGTATACATATAATAATATGTATAAGTTTTATTACTAAAACATCGTTTAAAGAATACCTTGACATTTCAAGATTTAAATGAACCATGTTACAATACATCAGGGGTACTATAACATCAAAGCAAAACTAAAACACACAAAACATCAACTTAAGTACCAAACCCGGATTATTAAGATAACATAACAACCCAATTAAGCATCTAGACCTCTCGGTTGAATGACTAATTGAAGTAATTAGCACCAAACCGCCACAAACACAGCTAAGAAACACTTCAAAACTCTCGGTTCATATGCATCATTGACAATAACCACTAACTCTCTTCCTAAGTTGCCACCTAGCACTAATGGATCTCAAAGAATTTGCCACCTAGCTATCTATAGTCCAACTAATCAAAGCTACCAAAGTCTTAGTCACTACCGTATGAACCTAGAGTAATATTAGTATATATGCTAGCTCTCGGCTGAAGAGGAGAAGCCACATACCCATCGGCTACCACCTTAACTTTCTCTCAAACTCTCGGCTCCATTGTCTTCCTCGGTTCGACCTTCATCACCACCATCACCTCCCGTAACCAACACCACCATCATCACCCGTAACCAACACCACCATCACCTCTCGTAACCAACACCACCATCATCACCCGTAACCATCACCATCCACCACCCTTGTTCCCTGTCTACCTATCGGTTTCTATAAACAAGTGATAAACACACAAGTTTCATCAAGTTAAGGATTCAAGACATCTTCAACCTTCTTTAAATCATCATCAACCCCTGTTCCTCGTCTCATTTACAAGGTTATAATCCTTTCTAAAGTATTTAGATACCAAGGATTACATATGTGTTATAAACACATATAAAAATTAGTTTTGGTACATATACACCAAAACTAATCTTAAAAAGTTTTGGTACATATACACCAAACCTTAATATTTTGGGATTTATGAGAATTAATCTTGAAATATTAAGAAAAATTAAGTAAAAATATTAAATAATTATGATTGTGGTATCCTTCTGTAAATTTTAGTAAAAAGATAATAAGTGAAATAATTTATACAAATTGTTTAAAATAAAGAAAATACTCAAAAATACAACTAAATTTGGTAAAATTCTGGAAAATTCACAGAATGACTCTTTTGAGAAATTAAAGCTCCAGGAATTATTTTGTAATTTATTTCCTTATTTTGATTAAAAAATGAATTTTTAAGTTATCTGTAAAGGAAAAATAAAAAGAAATAATTAATCAATACTATAAATCATGAAAAATTCAATGAAGCCATTATAAATTAAGTTCAACAGATGGTGTAAATTTAATAATTTTTGGAGTTATATAGATATTTTTAATTAATTTTGGGAATATTGTAAGATTTGCAGAAAGAAATCTGTTGAGAATTAGACATTAGGAAATTTATGAGACAAATAATATTCTGTAAAATTTTGGGAATTTTTGGGTAACGGTAGCTATTTTTGGTGATTTATGGAGAATTTAGAATAATTATAACAACTTATATATATAGTAAAATAAAAATTGAGAATTTTATAGTAATAATATTTGACTATCTAACAGCTAGATTTAAGAAATCGGTTATATATGAGGTTTTAAAAATTTTAAAAAAATTTTATCTAACTTATGAATTATTTTTATAGGTTACATTTTGGGAAACAGGTGAGACTCATAGCCCCATTTTGGTATTTATAAAGTTTTTAGGGGAAAAAGCATACTGTTTATATTGATGCATTATTTTTGAAATTATTTGAGATGTACTGTCATTTGTGATAAACCATTAATTCGAATGTGGAACCATCTGATAATATTAGTAGTGCTACTTAAGAGAATATTTTGCACCAACAGGATGAGTGTTGTGATGCTATATAAATATTTTTTGCATCAACAGAATGAGTGTTGTGATGTAATATTATCTGATTAAGTGAATTATTTCGTGACAGTATGATTATGTGTGTGAGCAGATTTTGTTGTAATTGATGCCTTAATAAAATGTTTTGTCTGGAAATAAACCTATGATCTCACCAACTTTACGTTGACTGTTTGAGTATGCTTTTTCATGTGAAAATGACTAACAATGTAGACTTCTCGTTTGATGTATACAACGGTTGGAGTGAAGTCGTGGGAAGGGTCTGTGTAAATCTAACCGTCAACATATACGATGGCAGTGTTGTGGACGCGCATTTCTATCGCATTTGAAGATGTTTAGTTAAATAAAAGTTGTAATAAGGATTATATCAAATTTTGACTTTATATATGATGTAATTTTAACTTATGATTAATATAATCAAGTTATGTATTATGTATTAATATTGTTGTGATTTAATTCCTTATAATCAATTGCGTTATGAACAAACAAGTCACATCCAGAAATCGCTTCACGCTTCCGCTGGGATGTGACATGGATGAAGAGTTCCAGCACAGCGGATGAACAAGTTTCTCTGTGGATGAACAAGTGTCACAGTGGATGACTACTTCTACAGCGAATGAAGAAACTGTTCTCACAGCGGATGAAGAAACTGTTCTCACAGATGAAGAACTTCTCCACAGCGGATGACTTATTCCCATAGCGGATGACTGTTGATACATGTGTACCTAGTTTAGGAGCTTAATGTAAAATGTCTTTCATGTCTTACATATATGTAATTGAATGGGTATGAATGAAATACAAGATGTGGTTGATGCTTATAATGTTTAATATTTCATTGGTTATTGTGTGATAACGCATATTCAACTAACTATATAGGTTTGTGAATCGTATGAAGTATTCATGCGAATGGACCATGCTAATGGACCATACGCATGAACACTTCATGCTAATGGACCAGTCACACGACTGAACCAGAAGACTGGATCAGTCGCACGATTGTGACATGTGATTGACTCAGTCGCACGACTGGACCTTCAGTCGTGCGGATGGATCAACCGCATGCTTCAGTCGCACGACTAAACCATGCTGATGGTTCAGTCGCATGAATGAAGACTCCAAACCTATAAATACCATTTAATTCATGGAAAAACGCAACATTGGACAGAAAGAGTTGGGGAGCCTTGAGGTGATCGAGGCTGAGAAGTTAGAAAGGATCAAATCCTTCATGAAAGCGGTGAAGGATCGACAAAAGTCGTACGCCAATAAGATGCGTAGATCGATCAAATTCAAGGTGGGCGACCGAGTTATGCTGAAGGTCTCACTCGAAGCGAGGTAAGCTAAGCCCGAGGTATATAGGACATTTCCAAATTATTGCACGAATAGGAGAGGTGGCCTATAGGTTAAAATTATCAGAAGAGTTAAGTGGAATTCATCCCACATGTCATGTATCCCATCTAAGGAAGCGCTTTGCTAATGAAGATATGATTGTACCACTGGATGATATCCAAGTGGATAAACGACTTAATTATGTAGAGCAACTAGTGGTGATTATCGATCGAAAGAAGAAGAGGTTGAGAAATAAAGTGGTTCTACTAGTACGGGTGCAGTGGAAACACTGAAAGGGTTTGGAGTCTACGTGGGAGACAGAGGAAGAAATGAGACAACATTACCCACAGTTATTCGAGGAATGACGGGTTTTGAGGACGAAACCTCTTTAAGGGGTGGACTTGTAACACCAGAAATATTTTTCTAGAATAAAAGAAAAGAAATAAGAAAAGGAAAGAAGCCAAATTGAATGGGCTAAAGTGCAAGAAGGACAAACTACATTATTTTAATAATACTTTAAGTATGGCCACCCATATATGCGAACCAACTGTTGTTTCATCTTCCAAAAGAGCAGAAGAAGAAGAAAAACAGATCCTCTTCGGTCCTAGAGAGAGAGAACAACAAAAACTTGGCCAAGGTAAGCTAAACAATTAGCTCGGTTTATATGGATTTCCAACCATGAAATCGATTTTTTTACATGTTCTCATGTGTGTACATGTGTTTGGTTATGTGTTTTGGTAATTTTTAGGTGTTAGAATCGTTTGAAAAGTTCAAGTGGAAGAGTTTAAGCTTGAAACCAGCTAAGGTGAGTTTGTTGACCCGGTTTTACATGTTTTTAAACTTCTTTGGGGCTGAAAATGCATGTAAAATGACTTTATAATTACTATGTATGTTACCCGTATGTATAAATGTATGTATGTTAGTGTTTTATGGTTGTTTATGTTACATTGATGCTTAGAAGGGTAAATATAAGTTAAGAACATATTATGGTAATGTTTGGGATCGAAAAACAACTTAGAAACATATAAGTAAGTGCTTATGCGCCCAAACAGGGCCCATGCGCCTAATGTTTTGCCTTAGAAAAATTTTAAGTAAGCTCATGCGCCCAAACAGGGCCCATGTGCCTAAAAATAGGCTTAAAAGTCTAAGTGTGAGATGATGCATCCAAACAGTAACCCATGTGCCTAGAATGCCTTAGAAATTTCTAAGTGATTGCTGATGCACAAGAACATTTGTTCATGCGCCTAAGTCTTTGAAGAAACGCCTAAGTGTAGGGGTGATACGCCTGAATAGTGCTCATGCGCCCAAGGGCTCATGGGCCTAAGTGTTAAAACAGCTAAGTGTAGGCTCATGCACCTGCATAGTGAAAAAACACCCAAATAGTCCTGATGCCCCTAAATAGTATCCATGCGCCCAAATAGTGTCCATGCACCCAAATACATAGAAAATTTTCTAAATTTTTGGACAACCAGGATTTTAGAGTTGACCCTAGTTTGACCTATGGATTGTTTTGGCTTATTCTAAGCATGAGTAAGTGATGATCTATGCATAGAATATGTATGATGATATGATGAATGTATGATATGACTATGAGTATGATGTGTTATCTTTTAGTGGTTTTCAAGACGTACTTATATTATATTATAATATACGTTAAGTAATATGTTATTACTTTACGTAATATGGCGAATGTATGAAAGAACGTAAAGTATAACGTAACAGAATGTAAGATAACAAAGATGAAAAGTGAAACATAATGAAAGAAAGAATGGCTTGCAAGCAAATAGAAAGGAGGTGCACGTTCTGTTGTCGTTAGCTGAACTGTGTGCGGTTTAAATAACCATATGGATGCGTACAGGGTCAATCATTGAGATTGACAGGACCCTTGTGGCTCGCCTTAAGTGATTGTGTCAGCTTCGTGCACAATGTTCGTGGTCTAATTACTACAGGCCCAGCATCAGCTTCGTGCATAATGTTCGGGGTATTGCACATTGCTTCGGATAAAAGGGAGAGATGACTTGCCCTAGGTGACTGGTTAGCTTCGTGCACAATGTTTGTGGTCTAATTACCACAGGCCCAACATCAGCTTTGTGCACAATGTTCGGGTATTGTTCATCTATCCGTATGAAAGTAAAATAATGACGTAACGTACAAAAGGAAAGTAAGAAAGTAAAAGAATGATGTAAAGTACGATATGAAAGTATGAGAATGAAAGTAAGAGATAGTGAAAAGCACAAAATGAAAGTATGAATATGATAATGAAAGATAATAATGAAAGTATAAAAGAAGAAAATAAACAATGAATAATGTTTGAATGTACGTATGTTGTGTGTCCGTATACGAAGGTAAAAGTATTTTATGGAAAGGTATATTTTGTACATAAGACACACGAGGTATTTTGATACGTATAAAATTAGAACTTACTTAGCAACGCTAACTTTTATGCATTTTCAGTTGGCAGGTAAATTGTTGAGGATGGCACAAGGGAGAAGCTACTCGGCGGGACAAGACTGACATCCATTCGTACTTTGATGCTATTGGTGTTTTGTAATGCAATCAACCAATTTTTTTGTAACTGATGAACAACGTTGTATTGCTTCACAACAGTAGTTATAATGATAATGAATGGCTTTTGTTAAATGAATTTTCGCTGCATATTTTTATGAATTGTGTAATGTTTAATGTAATAATGCGATGATTGCCCAACTGTAAGTGTCCCGGGTACGGGGCATTACAAAATTTGGCTCAGAGTTTCAAAAATGATAACAAATCAATGGCTACGAGGGGGGTTGTGTGTATATACCGGCCTTCCTCCAACCCTGCCATGCCAAGACCATGTTATAATCGAATTTATTATCATGAGCTTGAACTCATCACAGCCAACCTCAAAAAACAACAAACCATTCAAAGAACTCAAAATCAGGTATTATAAATTTGTCTCAGAAGAGTTATAGTCATCATCACCGACCCAACAACATCACACCTACAGTTCAATATTAGTTTGAGCACGTACATTTGAATCAAATAGCCAACAATCAGCGTGAATGATCAAACAACATCACGAACAACCAAAACCCCCAAAATAAGAAAAGTAAAGGGTTAGTCTCAAATGAGCAAAAGCCCAAAATCATTAATTCTACAGACACCTGTAAGGCCCCATTCCTGGGCACCTCACAGTTGGTCATTCATCGCACATAAAACATACATTTATTTAAAACATCACAGCGGAAATTAATTAAAACTATTTCATATATATTAATGACATCTTTTGCAAAGTAATACAATACAATTAACTGTTACAAAATATCATAATTGCATTACGTCACAAAAACATCATTGTTATACTAATGGATGCTATCCCAAAATGCCAAGTAGCTGCCCCGTGCCATCCTCAGCAACTCTTACCTGCCAACTGGAAAATACATAAAAGTCAGCGTTGCTGAATGAGTTCTAGTTTTATAAATAAAATACTTCACTTATCATTCCAAAACCGTTCTTTACTTTCATATGTGCTCATACATCATACGTAAAAATAGATAATTTTATTATTATCTTCATCATCATTCATTAACTTTCGTTCATTCATCATCGTACGTCACCGTTCTCATTCGTTATCTTTCTTACATTCCGAGCCAATGCCACGGGCTATACCCCAATGTCATGCATAAAGTGGGTACTGGGTCAAAGTCTATAATTAAAATCCCATACATTGTGCCCGGTGGCCTGATCATATTACCAGGGTAACTTCACTCGGACCAATGCCATGTGTTATACCCCACCGCATGTAGGGCTGTTCATGAGCCGAGCCGAGCCGAGCCAGGATTAGCTCGAACTCGACTCGAATTATAAACCGAGCCAGCTCGGCTCGGCTCGGATTTACAACCGAGCTAAAAAGTAGAGCTCGAACTCGGCTTGGTTTTAAACCGAGCTGGCTCGGCTCGGTTTTGTTTGGCTCGGTTTTAAAAGAAAATTTAATACACATCTCTCAAACTTCAATACTCCAAATATCAACGCATAGTTAAAAAAAACATATTAAAATCAATTCAACATCTTAGATTACATGCCCCAATCTAATTCAACCAACGATACACAAAAATAGGTAACAATTCAACGTTCATTAGCATATGAATAACCCGCATAACATGATTCAGGGTTTTCAAAGTTCAAATTTTATCTGGTCTTCAACTTGGATTTTTTAGGTTTTGATTAGGTTAGTGTTATTATAATATTATATATAAATATTATATCTATATATGGGAGCCCCTGACAATGGGGTTTTAGGGGCGGCAGCTGCTAGTGGGATCCAAGGGGCAACGCCCTTGGCTGGGGCCGTGCTGTCAGGTCAGCGTGAAATTTTCTTATTTTAACACATTCGTATAGCACATTTTGTTATATAAAAATCAATCTTCCTGTTAAAACCTCTTAAAACTATTTCTAAGTTTTTAGGCGCATGAGCACTATGCAGGCGCATGGGCACTATGTAGGCGCATGGGCACTATGCAGGTGCATGGGCACTATGCAGGCGCTTGGCCTCCTAGATGCATGGGAACACTTACGCGCATGGGAAGGTTCTAGGCGCATGGGCACCATTCAGGCGCATGGGCACTATTCAGGCGTTTGGGCCTACACTTAGTCATTCTAGGCAGTATTCCAGACGCTTGGGTACTATTCAGGTGCATGGGCCTGACTTAGACGCATGGACATCTAGGCGGTTGGGTACTGTTCAGACGTTTGGGATTTTCTTGGCGGTTAGGAACACTTAGTAAATTTAATCATTGGCGCATGGCCACTATTTGAACGTTTGGGCAAAACTCTTACTAAATTAACATAAATCAGCCCCAAATCATCTTATATCAAGATCTAAACTTAGTATTAACATTCTAAGCATCATAACAGGTACATACACACATATATATATCCCAAATTTGCACCCACCCACATACATATTTACACACACACATACGGGTGAAAACCCATCTTTCATAAAACAGGTTCACATGCATTTTCCAGCCCTAAAATTGTTAAAAACATGTAAAAAGGGGGTCCTAAAAACTCACCTTATGCAACTTTGGGTATAACTTCCTTCAAACCCGTTTTCTATAAGCTCAAACACCTAAAACCCACCAAAACACACACACAAAAACATATACACATACATAAGTATAAACTCGAACTAAATCAGTCAAGAACACCTAAAAATCATCAAATTCTTACCTTAAACTCGACTTCTCCTTTGTCTTCTACAAAAACCCGAACTTTCTACTCTTTCTCTCTCTAAAATCGATTGAAAAGGTGTTGTGCAGCAAACATGGGCAGCCATACCACCTTTTGTACAAAATATAATATATTATTTTGTACTTTGACACTTTTAACCCTCAACTTGGGTTTAATTGCATTTTTCACTTTTATTCTTTTTTTTACAACTTCTTAAAATATCCGGGGTTACAAGTCCACCCCCTTATATAGGTTTCGTCCCCAAAACCTGTTACTCCTTAAACAGATGAGGGTTTTACTGCCTCATATTTTCTTCAGTTTCCCATGTAGACACGGATCCCTTCCTTTGCTTCCACTGCACACGCACAAGAGGAACCACTTTATTCCTTAACTATTTCTCTTTACGATCAACGATCGCCACTGGTGCTCCACATAGTTGAGCCGTTCATCAATTTCAATGTCCCCCAATGGTACGACCATATCCTCATCAGCTAAACACTTACGTAGATGAGATACGTGGAATGTTGAGTGAATTCCACTTAACTCATCGGGTAGTTCCAACCTATAGGTCACCTCTCCTACTCGAGCAATGATTCGGAAAGGCCCTATGTACCTCAAGCTCAACTTTACCCGCTTTCAAAACCAATGATACCCTTCCAAGGTGAAACTTTTAACATAACCCTATCACCCACCTGGAAATCAACTGGTCTACCACTCTTATCAGCATATGACTTTTGCCTATCTTTGGCTGCCTTCATAAAGGCTTTGATCTTTTCTAAATTCTCAGTCATAGCTTCAATCACCTCAATACTTCCCAACTCTTTCTGACCAATATCACCCCAACAAACGGGTGTCCTGCATCTCCTACCATATAGCATCTCGTATGGTGGCATGCCAATGCTGATATGATAACTGTTGTTGTACGAGAATTCTGCTAATGGTAAATGGTCATCCCAACTTCCTCCAAAATCGATCACACACGCTCAAAGCATATCCTCAAGTGTCTGGATCTTCCTCTTAGACTGGTCGTCCGTCTGAGATGATAAGCCGTGCTGATTGTAGCCTCGTCCCCATCGCATTGTGGAATTTCTTCCAAAACTTGGATGTAAACCGAGTGTCACGATCAGATACAATAGACACCGGTACGCCATGACGGACTACAATCTCCTTGATGAATACATCCGCTAATCTCTCGGAGGAATACGTCTCTCGGATCGGTAGAAAGGGAGCACTCTTCGTCAAACGATCAACTATCACCCATATAGCATCATACCCTCTTGGGGTACGCGGTAATTTCATAATAAAGTCCATGGTGATATGCTCCCACTTCTACTCGGTATATCTAAAGGTTGGATTTTCTCGTACGGCTTCTGATGCTCCGCCTTCAGTTGCAAACAAGTAAGGCACTTACTCACGTATTCCGCTACGTCACGCTTCATAACGGCCACCAATAATTCTTCTTCATCATGGTACATCTTGTAGCATCAGGATGAATGGAGTACCGAGTCTTATGAGCTTCATCCATGATCTTTCAACGTAAGTCCCCGTAATAAGGAATCCATATCCGCCCATATCGGGTTCTATCATCGAGAGTGTTTCGCCCAACTCTGCTACTAGGCCTCTTATCCTTTCAGAGTTAAGATGATCTTCTTTCAACACCTTATCTTGAAACTCCTTTCCCTGCGTCATCACATCAGAGGTCATAATCAACTGATAAGCCTTCACCCGAATCGGCTCAGGTCTCTCCTTTGGCTAAGAGCATCTGCCACCACGTTGACCTTGCTCATCTTGTTAGCATCAGGATGGATGGTATATGGATCTCACATCAGCAATCTGTAATCTCGCAATCGTAATCCTTTATGAGCTCCAACCATCGCCTCTATCTCATATTCAAATCTTTATGCTCAAAGAAGTACCTCAAGCTTTTGTAGCCCGTGAAGATGGTGCACTTCGTTCCGTTTAGGTAGTGCCGCCAAATCTTCAAGGCAAAGACCACAGATGCCAGCTCCAAGTCATGAGTAGGATAATTAACTTCATGAACTTTCAACTGTCGGGATGCGTAGGCTATAACCTTCCCTCGTTGCATCAACACGCAACCCAACCCCGAGTAAGAAGCATCCGAATAGACCACCAAGTCCTCGCTTCCTTCGGGTAAGGATAAAACAGGGGCTTGAGTTAACCTTATCTTTAACTCCTCAAAAGGCTTCTCCTGATCTTGACCCCTACAAACTTCACATCCTTACGGGTCAGCTTAGTCAATGGAGAAGCTATCTTGGAGAAGTCTTGGATGAATCTTCGATAATATCCCGCCAACCCCAAGAAGCTACGAATCTCGGATGGCGTCTTTGGAGACTTCCATTGCATTACCCCCCACCTTTGTTGGGTCTACCATAATCCCCTCAGGATTTACCACGTGACCCAAGAATTGCACCTCACGCAACCAAAAAGCACACTTGGAAAATTTGGCATACAACTTCTCTCTCCTAAGTGTCTCTAATACCTCACGTATGTGGCCGGCATGTTCTTCCTCACTTCTCGAATAAATCAGGATATCATCAATAAACACAATCACTGATTTATCTAACATCGGCCAACACACTCGGTTCATCAAGTCCATAAAGGCAGCTGGCGTGTTAGTTAAACCTAAGGACATAACGAGAAACTCGTAGTGTCCATAACGCGTACGAAAAGCTGTCTTATTGATATCTTGCTTCTTTACCTTCAGCTGATGGTAACTAGATCGAAGATCAATCCTCGAGAACCAAATGACACCTTGCACTGATCAAACAAGTCATCAATCCTCGGTAATGGATACCGATTCTTCACCGTTGTTCAATTCATGGTAGTCAATACACATCCTCATACTCCCGTCCTTCTTTTTGACGAACAAGACCTGAGCACCCCAAGGAGAGATACTCGGTCTAATGAACCCCTTATCGAGCAACTCCTGCAGTTGCTCCATCAATTCCTTCATCTCGGAGGGAGCTAGACGATATGGTTCCTTAGCAACAGGTTGGGCATTGGGTATAAAGTCAATCTGGAACTCGATCTCGTAGTCCGATGGGGCACCTAGTAAATCTTCTGGAAGCACATCGGGAAAGTCACGCACCACCAGTACATTAGACAATTATGGTGTTGATGTGTCCACATCCTTCACGTAGGCCAAATAAGCACTACATCCATGCCTCATGCACTTCCCCGCCACCGCCATCGAAATCACTTTCGGAATCGTCGTAACTCGATCACCATATATCATCACCAAACTACCGTCAGGCGCTATCAGTCTAATCATATTCTTTCGACACACGATGTTTGCTTCATAGGTTGCTAACCAATCCATCCCTAGTACTACATCAAATCCACCTAGGGGCATCACATGTAACTTAGCATCAAACCTACGACCCTCTAGTTCTATGGCACAGTCTTCTATCATATCAGTAACTCTAGTGGACTTACCAATAGCAGCTTCTACATCGAAGGGCTCATCAATACATCTACTACTAACAGACAATTTAGCACAGAAAGTAGCAGAAATAAAACTCCTACTAGCACCAGAATCAAATAATACAGAAGCAAGATTTTGATTTACTAGAATCGTACCTGACATAACATCAGGGTCCGTCCTAGCCTCCTCCCTGGTCATAGTGAAAGCTCTGGCGCTCGCCTTCTGCCCTTCAGTCCCGGTCGTCTTCTTCACCCCAGAACTCTCAGCCCTTGGCTTCTTGCATTCCCTACTCATGTGACCCTCACCACCACAGTTAAAACATCTCACCACACGACCGTCCTTTGCTATATGCCCCATCCTCCTGCACTTGAAGCATACATTCGATCCCCACCTACACTCTTCGGTATGCTCCCTTCCATATTTTCCACACCTCTTCGACCCTGCACCGGATGTGACCACACGTCGGTCATCCACCCGTGCACTCTTGTTGTTTGCCGGAGCACCACCCAGTCAGAACCGCTTCCCGTTCCAGTTCCGGTCACCACCACCTTTCTTACTCACCTCAGCCACTACTACCTCCCTTTCATCATACAGTCTCCCAGCCAAGTCAACCACCGACCTAAACGTACTCGGTCGGGCAGCGATCATATGCCTGTAGATGTCCACCGTAAGCCCTGAATGTATCTCTTAATCTTTCGTGACAAGAGTGTCACCTGATCCGGCACTAGCCGTGCCATCACATTAAACTTGATGGTGTATTGTTGATGTGTCATTTTTCCTGCCTCCAGCTGCAGGAACTCTCTCTCCACCTTGTCCAACTCCTGATGAGGACAGAACTCCTCGATCACCAATATTTCAGTTCACTCCACCTCATTCTACTAATCGCCATACTACCCTCGGCTTGGACAATGTTGTCCCACCAGCATAGAGCCGATTCCACAAACGAATGAGTGGCAAACTTCACCTTCTGGTCCTCTTGATACTCGTTGATTTCAAGGACAGCCTCCATCTCCCTCACCCATCGATGAGCAGCGGCAGTAGTGCCATTACCATCAAAAGTAGGGGGCTTGCATCTCTGGAATGCCCCATAGTTATAGCCTCATGTTGCCTCTAGCACAGGCTCCTCCTCCTCGTCTTCCTCATCAGTAGGGATAATCGTCTTGCTCTCGGGTTGCTCTCTCCCTCCCGAGGACCTGTTCCTATCCCTCCTCTCTCCTACTCTAACAACCTTAATCACTTTGGACACTACAGACGGCAAGATCGTCTGCATGACCTGATGAACTTCCTCCACCATGGCCTCCTTCACCGAGGCTCTCAGGTTAGCACTCTCATCTCCACCCTCTGGATGAGGGTCTCACGCTCCTCTTGGGTCACCTTCTTAACCCTGGGCCTTCCTCTTATAGCCCGTGGTTCAGTACCACATCCTCCACGTACTCCGCCTCGTGAAGCCTTAGAAGATCTACCTCCAGCCATTCTCTAACACACTATAAGATTCAAACACTAACACGGTCATTCAAGGTAATAGCTCAGTTTATGTCATGTATAGTAAGTCTCTAATTACAGTGGCTAATTGTGATTAGCCACTTACTTTACTCTTCACACCCCAAGCATTTCCTATCCTAACTAAACTAGTATCTAAATCTACTAAGGGCAAACAGATCAAATAACATGCGCACATGATACCGGTTAACATTAAAGAAAATACCTGATGGCACATAGCTACTCGGATTGGCATCCCTTCCCTTTGTCCCATTCTCAGTTTAAGTTTAGGTTTCTTTTGAAAATATTTACTCATTTCACTTAAACTTTGACTCTGATACCAACTTGTAAGGCCCCGTTCCCAGGCACCTCACAGTTGGTCATTCATCGCACATAAAACATACATTTATTTAAAACATCGCAGCGGAAATTAATTAAAACTATTTCGTATATATTAATGACATCTTTTGCAAAATAATACAATACAATTAACTGTTACAAAATATAATAACTGCATTAAATCATAAAAACATCATTGTTATACTAATGGATGACATCCCAAAAATGCCAAGTAGCTGCCCCGTGCCATGCTCAGCAACTCTTACCTGCCAACTGGAAAATATATAAAAGTCAGCGTTGCTGAGTGAGTTCTAGTTTTATAAATAAAATACTTCACTTATCATTCCTAAACCGTTCTTTACTTTCATATGTGCTCATACATCATACATAAAAATAGATAATTTTATTAATCTTCATCATCGTTCATTAACTTTCGTCCATTCATCATCATACGTCACCGTTATCATTTGTTAACTTTCTTACATTCCGGGTCAATGCCACAGGCTATACCCCAACATCATGCATAAAGCGGGTACTGGGTTAAAGTCTATAATTAGACTCCCATACCTTGTGCCCAGTGGCCTGACCATAGTACAGGGGTTACTTCATTCAGACCAATGCCATGTGCTATACCCTACCGTCATGCATAAAGCGGGTACTGGGCCGAAGTCTATAATTAGACTCCCATATATTGTGCCCGGTGGCCTGACCACAATACTGAGGTAGGTGGCAAGATCCCATACATATGGTCAATCACAAAGATTAGACCCCAGTGTGCATCCTTCCAGGGTAGCTAACCCGCACACAGTTGAGCTAACACCCTTCATTGGGTGTGAACCTCCATACATTGCTTGCAAGACTTTTCTTACATCCGTTCATTGATTAATGCATGCATTCATTCTTTCTTTATGCTTCTTATATCATTAACATTAACTTCCGCTCTACGTTACATAATACTTCACATTCATCTCATACTCATAATACGCAGGTCACGGAATAATACATAATAAGGAGCATAAGAAAACATATCATACATCACCAAACATCATCATAAACATCATGCATCATCCATTCCCACACATATACACATACCTAATCAAGTCATCATAGAACATAACAGACCCTCCGGGGGACAGCGGGGGTTCGGGACGGCAGCCCCTGACAACGGGGTTATAGGGGCGGTAGCCCCTAGTGGGGTCCAAGCGGCAACGCCCCTGGCTGGGGCCGTGCTGCCAGGTCAGCGTGAAATTTTTATTTTAACACATTCGTATAACACATTTTGTTATAGAAAAATCAATCTTCCTGTTAAAACCTCTTACAAATATTTCTAAGTTTTTAGGTGCATGAGCACTATGCAGGCGCATGGACACTATGCAGGCGCATGGGTAGTATGTAGGCGCTTGGCCTCCTAGACCCATAGGAACACTTACGCGCGTGGGAAGGTTCTTGGCGCATGGGCACTATTCAGGCGCATGGGCACTATTCAGGCGCATGGGCACTATTCAGGCGTTGGGCCTACACTTAGTCATTCTAGGTAGTATTCCAGACGGTTGGGTACTATTCAGGCGCATGGGCATGACTTAGATGCATGGACATCTAGGCGGTTGGGTACTATTCAGATGTTTGGGATTTTTGGGCGGTTGGGAACACTTAGTAAATTTAATCGTTGGCGCATGGGCCACTGTTTGGACATTTAGGCAACTAACTCTTACTAAATTAACATAAATCAGTCCTAAATCATCTTATATCATGATCTAAACTTAGTATTAACATTCTAAGCATCATAACAGGTACATACACACACACATATATATCCCAAATTTGCAGCCACTCACATACACATTTACACACACATACATACGGGTGAAAACCCATCTTTCATAAAACAGGTTCACATGCATTTTCTTGCCCCAAAATTATTAAAAACATGTAAAAGGAGGTCCTAGAAAGTCACCTTATGAAACTTTGGGTATAACTTCCTTCAAACCCGTTTGCTATGAGCTCAAACACCTAAAACCCACCAAAACACACACTCAAACGTACATACACATACATAAGTATAAACTCGAACTAAAATCAGTCAAGAACACCTAAACATCATCAAATTCTTACCTTAAATTCGACTTCTCCTTCTTCTTCTTCAAAAACCCTAACTCTCTACTCTTTCTCTCTCTAAAATCGGTTGAAAAGGTGTTGTGCAGCAAACATGGGCAGCCATACCACCTTTGTACAAAATATAACATATTATTTTGTACTTTTGACACATTTAACCCCTCAACTTGGTTAAATTACATTTTACACTTTTATTCTTCTTTTTACAACTTATTAAATATCCGGGTGTTACAACACCCGACATCACCGGCAGACAGATACCACCAAATACGGCCCAAAGAGACTCAACCGGAAATGGCCCGAACAGACTGAATCGTCTCTGGTTCCGGCCTCCGCCAAAGATCTTTATCATAAAAATCTTATCGAATCTGTTCGGGAGACCCGCCCTAGACAAGGAACCCTCCCCTCAAGAAAACCCTCTTCTGCATGCGGTTCAAAAGGATGGATGACAGGCCGAGAGGAAGCGACGACCAAGCTGAAGCGGCCACCACCTCCGTTCCACCATCACCGATACCAATATTACCACACACGCCACTGCTAGCCCAACCTCTTAAAACCAAAACCACCATCGGAGGGCATCAAACACAAACCCAAGACCGCAGGCCAACATACCAGCAGTATATTCCATTGTGGTAGCGGTGCAGACGGCGACGACTCAGCGGAAACACGACGGCTGTATGGAAAAGAATAGTGACCTTTCTCTCTCTACAAAAGAATCGATTGAGACAATAAGGGGCTTCTCCCCTTCTTTTTGAACAGATATGCCAGTGATAGGGTTGTATACGTGTCTCAACCAGAAATGATCAGTAGGAGAAAACAAACAAAAAGTCCCCATGTAGTAGGATGATACTATTAATTCCTTCCAAAATTAATATATAGGTAAATAGGTTAATGTTTATGAACTCACATGAGTTGATGACGCTAAAGATTACCTTGCAATAAACATGCTATGGTGTTGTTAGGAGTTCTATGAGCAGGTAAGCAGCTGTTTAGTAGTGCATGTTATATTTTGTTATAATGTATCAATATCAATGTTATGTAATCTAAAATATTTCTTGCCTTTACAGGAAGCGGTATTCTATATTGTGCCTGCAATTCTCCACTTAGAGAATATTAATGGAGGGAAATAACCAGTTTCCTCTCAACCTAAACATAATATATCTTCATTTCATCTGAAACCAACAGGTGAGTATTTCATACAGTTAGTTTTTATAATTATTATTTCCATTTATGTAGAAATTTAATGATTTCATTTCTTGCAGAATAGAAATGTTCTGCATAAGTTTGATGGGACAAGTATTCAGTAATCATTTTAAGTCTTTTCATCTTGAACTCGGTTGATATGTGTATGCTCCACCTTTATTTACTGGAAATCACATACATACACTTATCTAGATCATTTTATTTACTAAATCTATATTTTTGCATTACCTCTATGTTTTAATACTTTCTTATGCATAAATATGACATGATATGCCATTTTATCAAACTTGTGACCCTTACAAAGTCCTTTACCCAGGAGCATTACCATGATAAAAAGGAAAAACCTTTTCTCGATCGGCTACGTGACTTCTTTAACTGGTTTTATGTTCTTGTCATCATAATCAGTCACAGTCAGAATTATCAAATAGTCTTTCTTCTATATGTGAGTGTGAACAACAAATTTTAATCAATCATTAATGCCTGTTTAGGAAGGAGAATGTGATAAAAATTAGTTTAAAATGCTCTTGCTATATTCTGATTAATCATTAATGCTTCTTGAAATATTATCAAAAGATAGATTTTTGTAATGGAACTAAACTCAACGTGATATCACCCTACAATCGTGTTACAGAAGTGAAGGTTATATCTGGAAGTAACATTAAAAATCAAAGATTCATTTTAAGACTCAGTGTGGCGCATTCATACAAAATAATTTCTTTCAAGTTTAAAGTAAGAAATTTTTTATGGATGTATGTTTGCAATGATGATAAAGAAAAATCAATGACAATCTCTGTCAAGAGCTGAATTATGTTTAAAAGAACCTGTTATTACATACAGTCAACTTTATGTTATTTTATTAAAAGTTAAAGTGTAGATACGTGCAGGACCGGGTGAAAGGTTATGCACTTTACAACACAACAACATAAAGAGGAGAGTGTGGAACAACACTTAACAATTCAAATGGAGAACTGGGAAACTCAGTTGAAAGAACTAAGAAACATATGTGCAAATGAGACAGAAACTAGAACAACACACGAGCAGTTGGTTTTCAAGGTTGATGTATATTGATCTCTAGTTCCTTACAAATGGTTTATAAAGTTCTTCACAGCTTACTAGTTACAAGGACCAGAAAATACTTATACTACAACCTACAGCCGGCCATACTTTGAAGGCTAGCTGGATACATGATCTAGACAAAAAAATCAACGTTGAGTCAAAAGGAAGACTGGCTTTTGACTAGTGACTATGACATGCCATAGCTCATATCCTAATATATTACAAAAGGATAAAGTACATAAAGTGGAAAGTTACAGACTCAAGACCTCAATGTACAGTTTACCAAAAGCATAGATCTTTTTACCAACTCAAGTAAAGTTGGTGACTTAACAGAGTGGTAGCAAAAAGTGGTTCAACTTTAGATAAAAAGTACATCAGATAAAGCATGTAATATAAAAGTCTTGGAAGAAATCTGTCTTCAATAGTTGGCTTCAAAAGACTTTGTCCTTGAAGCTTCGGAAGACTTCATCTTTTGGCTTCGAAAGATATTGGTCTTGGCTTCACAATATATTGGTATTGGCTTCGGAAGATTTCACACTTAGAATAATTTCTAAGGCAGTGTTAAACTTCCGAAGCATTCCACTTCAGTACACTTGTGCATGCATGCAGGAGAGACTTTGAGTATTTGGGTTGCATCAGCCTTACTAATAACCTTACAAACTCCCCGTAGGCTGATGCTACCAAAACACTTGAAGACTTCAGATGTTGACAGTCCTCATTATGATGATGACCATCCCTTTCTTCATGAGATAATCAGGATCACTCAGACTCTTATAGTATCTTCTCATGTCAAAGAGATCATGCAGAGGTAGATTGAACATATCCTACCATGTGTAGACATGTTCAATACCTTGATCTCTTATGACATGCCATCTTTTTGGATTTGTGATGTATCTCCAAGATAAGATGGGTCTTCCTGATGTCAGAGGAGCTGCTTGAATTGGAGTTTATGGAGCATCCTCTTGTTGCACATCCTCATGATGTTCTGACTCATCCTAAGGTTTGGAGGTGGATGTTTCCTTCTTCTTCTTCTTTGACATTGGTTTGGAAACCATCCTTTTCCTCCTCTTTGAATTTTTTAACTGAGAAGACTGGCCTGCAGCACCTGATTGATCTTCTTTGTCTTTCTTAGTTAGGTCTTCCTCTCTCATAGGTTCAGATTGAGAGGGGACAGATCCCTGCTGTGGATCAGAAGTGGAAGCGGAAGCTTGCTGAGGTTTAGCAGGAGGTTCTGGTTGTGTTGTCTTAGGTGTTTCAACCTTAATCTCCACTTCCTGAGGGACCTGACTTGGTAGGGAGTGTAAGTCAACAAGTTCACCTCTTTGGATCTTCTGCTTGATTACCCTAATGTGCTCATCCATGGTGGATAGAGACATGGGACCAAGTCTCCTTCTAGAGAATCCATATAGCTTTAAGAAGCTCATCATCTTTTGCCTATCAACAGACTTTTTCAAGTTTTTATGGATGGTGGCTCTTGATTTTACAGCTTCTTCCCTTAACTTCCTTTTGGTGATCTTTCTTTCTTTGGCTACATCAAGTTCTAGTTGTTTGAGATACTCAAACTCAATGTAGTCAAAGGGTAAGGGAAGAAGTGAATCACTTGATAGAGGCCTGTGGCACTCTGGTAGTTGATCATATTGATCCTATCCTTTTCTTTGTCTACCTGAGGTTCTTATGGTACCACATCCTCTTGTTTTTTAGTTTCTTGTACAGGTGAGAGAGTAGACATATGCTTGTAGAGTCTCTTCTGTCTTCTTTCTGCTTTGATTTTCAAAAGTAGCTCTGCATCCTCTTGTTCATTTCTCTGTTTTCATAGTTCCATGTCAGCCAGTTTATTTAACTCATCTAAGGGGAGAGAGATGATATTATCAATATCATAGTTCCTGGTCTGCAAGTAGTTGATCCTGACTGCCCTTAACTTATCATCTTGAGTGTTTGGTCTGGGGGCAGCCCTGATAGCACTTTCTATGAGTCTTGCAGACCCAGTAGAGGAACCTTCTCCCCTTAGCTTCCTTTTCCTCTCTCTCCTCCTCCCCAATCTCCTCAGAAATCATTTTTCTTTTTCCTTTATCACTCATAGACCTTTGTGACTCAGGGTGGAGAGAGCTTTGGCCTTCATTGCTTGGTGTAGCTTCCAAGGTGTAGCTTCCAAGCTCTAGCCCAAGAGAGGTTGAGATGCACCTTCACGAGTAGGTGTCTCATCAAGGGTTTGAACCTCTGCAGCAGTTGGTGGTAAGACAGGGCTCTCTAGTTCTACTATTGGGCCTTCAGTCAAGGTTTTCCCTTTAAAGCTAATCTCTGGGTCTGTCTCAATATCCAGTTGACCGATAATATTGCCTGATTGCCACAGTCTTTTTCTGAAGCTGAACTCTGCAGTGATCCTGTCTTGAATCCTTTGAGCCAACCTGTCAGCTTGTCTAGATTGGCCTTGGTTGATAAGTGGCATGTTGACAAGGTCAAAAGCTTTATAACAGTTCAATGTATGAAAGTTAAAGACTTCTTGCTGCCCTTGAACTCTAAGAAGAATGACGGCTCTTCTATCAGCATCATACCTCCATTTAATAATGTAATTTGAAGTTTGTGGGGATGAGATACCCTTGGAATGCCTTTCTCAAAGAGACTCCTAATGACAGAGTCTATATTGTCCACATCAATTTGAACTTGAGGAAGTTGCTGAGTATGCACATTTGCAAGAGAGGATGGTGAGTCCTCAGTGTCCATACTCCTTGAGGACCTCCTAGGTTCTATGATTATAATGACTTCCTCCCCCTTTTTGGTAGCATCACCCTCTTGGACAGATAAGCTAGGAGTTAGGTCAATTACATCCATAGGTTCTTGTGTTCTTGGGGGAGCTCCTCTTAAGGATCTCCCAGCTAGTTTTTCCTTGAGATGAGATATCTCAAGTTGCTGATCATTGACCCCGTGTTGCAAGTTAGTCACTTAAGATTCAAGATGACTACCCTTGGAGACTAGATAGGTGCATGTTTTTGACAATTTTTGCACGTTTAGTCTCAGATTCCCCTCATCTTCATCAGAAGAATCACTGGGGGTTGAGAGAATTTGACCAAGGTCCTCTTCCTCATAACCAGTATGGTGTTCTTGGCTACTGGATTTCCATTGCTCAGTGACAGCTTCATTTGAAGTGTCAATGGGCTAAGTTATCATGGTTGAGGTCTGAATGATGTAATCACTTGCTGAAGTGAGAGCCTTTTCCATATGGATGTCCTGAACATGTTCAGAAGTATCCACCTCAGTGATAGGTGACTGATGTGGGCTAGACCTAGGTGACTCAGGAGCACTCATCTCCCTTTGAGGAGAGGTGTAGTAGGAAGACTCATGGTACTCACTGGCATCTAAGTCCTCATCAGTATAGAAGTCAAGGTTGGGAAATGGTTGGTTTAAATCTAAAGGCTGGGGATGGTAGCTGTCACCTGAAGGTTATTCACTTGAGTATGGAGACGTAGAGTGAAGGCTTAAGGTTGTTGGGCTTGTGAGCTTATTAGGCTGAGCATGAGGAACCTCAGCACTGATCCTTGAAGTAATGGGAGTGGTTTGCTCCTCAGGGGAACTGGGAGCTCCAGTGTCCACATCCTCATGTATAGGTGAGTATATGAGGGCCTGCACAGACTCAATAGCTTGTGCAGGGGTTCATTTGTATTTTCCTTGGCAGGTGAGGGTAATTTGTGGTTGTTTTGGTGGTTTGGATGTAGAAGGTGTGGGTTCAACACTAGCTTGTGTTGCTAGGTTGTCACCTTGAGCAATGAACTCTAACATTTTTTGGACAAGGGCTGTTTCTACCCCTGAGAAGCCAACAGCTGGCTTCCTTAAAATTTTAAAGATGTCGGGCTTCATCTGTCTTAATTTAAGAATATTACCTGTTTCCCTTAACTGTGAGCCGAGTTCACAGTTAAGAATGTATTGTACATATCTACGAAACATGTAATACTCCAAGGAGTCTAAGTTTGCAATCAGATTTGTATAAACAAACTGAGAATACCTGAATTTGACTCCCTGGACCATTCGATGCACTATGAAGGAGAGATCTTCAGGAATCTGGTCCCACCCTCCATGCTTGTTGGACAAGCTGTGGATAACCACATGAAGTAGGTACTTCCACTTAGGTGAGACCTTCCCTTTCCTGAAGGTCTTTACAGAGAAATCTCCTTCATAGCCGATCTACTTAAAGGAATGATTAACATCTTCCTTTGGGAAGAACACCTCACCTTCTTTATCATCCAGCTAAAGATGATTATTGATGATGGCTATAGTGATGAAGACTGTTCTCCCCTGCACTGTGGCAGACAGTGCCTTCTCCCCGTCCATAATGACCTCTTGGCAGGTCTTCCAAAATTCAAGCAAATGATCCTCATAAAGAGGAGGATCAATGGTAAGGGAGGTGAAGTAGTTAGACAAAGCCAAGAATTGGCATACCTCTGAGAAATGTGGATCTTTCTCAGAGTTTAACAGTGCAACCTGATTGTGTTACCTATGTAACTGCATAGAAAAATTTGGGTCATTTCGTCTGTAAAGGTTGGTAATTTGAGAAAGATTGAAGGTGAAGGAAGAATGAACGAAGGTGGTTTCAGAGAGAAATCTGGATTTTAGGTTTAGAGGAAAGATGAAGATGATAGAAAGAGGGGGGAACCGTTTGGGTTAATATGAGAAAAAGGATTTGAGATAAAGTTAATGAAAGAGAATAAACTTTGAAATCCGGAAGGGGGTCCCACCTCAGAAAAGTAGATTGCTTTTTGCTCAAAAAGTGGTTTTCTTGGAAATCGAAAATCTTCCGAAGGTAAATTGTCTTGGAAGCTTAAAGAAAAAAGCTTCTGAAGCCAAAATGACTTCGGAAGAATTTCTCAAAGAGTTTTGACAAATTTGCTTCGGAAGAGAAATTTAAACTTCTTCCGAGAGTTAATTTCCTTCGGAAGAAAAATGGCCCTTAAAAACATAAGTGCCTAAGAGTTTTAAGCTTCGGAAGATATTTCAGAAATTTCTTCCGAAGGCAAATGTTACTTAGACAGTTATTTGTCTTGAAGGTGTACTTTTCTTCCGAAGATAAAATCATATCTTCCGAATGATTAGGATTTGTCAAAAAAATCTAAGAAAAACTCTTCAAAAAGTTTTTATCCATAGAAAACATGAGCATATGAAGGTGATAGACTAGACAACTTAGGACACACAGATTTGAAGAAATAAAATGAATTAGTTTTAAGAAAAAGCTACTCAAAGTTAATCATCCCAATAGCTTATATAAGATACTTAAATCTCTGTTTATCAAAAGCTTTTATAAACAGATCAGCATATTGTTCATTGTGTTAACTTTAACTAGTTTAATTAATCCCTTTTCAAAGTTATCTCTAATTTAATGATACCTGATATTATGTGTTTGTCCTTGAGTGCTGCATAGTATTCTCTGTGATGGAGATAGCAATGTTGTTGTCTATGTGAATGGGAGTCTCTTTGAAGTTTAAACCATAGTCGAGCATCTGATTCTGAATCCAAAGCACTTGACCACAGCAGCTTGCAGCAGCAGTGTATTCAGCTTCAGCAGTTGATGCAGAGACATAAGATTGTTTCTTCTATTGCCATGAGACAACCCTTCCACCAAGGAACTGACATCCCCCAGATGTAGACTTTGCAGTCATATTACAGCCACCATAATCACTATCTGTATATGCATACAGATTGAAGTCAGAATTCTTGGGATACCAAAGACCAAGTGTTGAGGCACCTTTGAGGTATCTTAGAATTCTCTTGACAGTGATGAGGTGAGACATCTTGGGGTTGGCTTGATATCTTACACAGATACATATGGCAAACATGATATCAGGCCTGCTAGCTGTAAGATACATAAGAGACCCAATCATAGCCCTATAGAGGGTTCATCCACACACTCCCCCTCAAGATCAGGCCCAAGGGAGTGGTTTCTTGCTATGGGTGTCTTATCCATCTTACAATCAGTCATGTTGAATCTTTTATGTATGTCCCGAACATACTTAACTGACTTATGAAGATTCCATCTTCAACTTGCTTCACTTGAATTCCCAGAAAGAAATTGAGTTCCCCCATGGCACTCATTTCAAATCTATCTTTCGTCAGCTTCTCAAAGTCTTTACAGAGCTTTGGATTAGTTGAACCAAAAATGATGTCATTTACATACACTTGAACTAGCAGTAATTCATTTCCTTATCCTTTGATAAAGAGAGTTCCATCTATAGTACCCTTTTTGTATCCATGGTTGCAGAGATACTGAGATAGAGTCCCATACCACTTTCTTGGTGCTTGTTGTAGCCCATAAAGAGCCTTATCAAGCTTGCAGACATAATCAGGATGATCAAGATCTGCAAAACCAGGTGGTTGTTTGACATACACCTCTTCATAATCACCCCATATAGAAAAGCACACTTGACATCAAGTTAATAGACCTTGAAGTTCTTGGATGCAGCAAATGCCAAGAATATCCTAACAGCTTCTAGTCTTGCTACAGGAGCAAAGACATCAGTGTAGTCAATTCCTTCTTCTTGTGTGTATCTTGGAACAACTAGTCTAGCTTTGTTTTTTATGACAATACCTCTATCATTTTTCTTATCCTAAGTACCCATTTGGTTCCTATAGTAGACTTCCCATGAGGAAGAAGACATAGATTCCAAACCTTCTATCTCTTGAATTAAAGTAACTCCTCTTGCATGGCTTCAATCCAACTTCCATCCTTCAGAGCCTCACAAACTTTCTTGGGCTCTATCTGAGACAAGAAATAAGAGTTAACACAAACATTTGCTTTATGGGTTTGTCCTCTTGTTCTTACCCCAGTGTCATCATCTCCAATGATGTTTGTGGTAGGATGAGACTTGTGGATCCTTAGCTGAGGGATCACAACAAGTTGCTAAGAGAGATCTAAATTAGAGAAATTTAGATCTGGCATAGATGCTTCTTCCACCACTTCAACACACTTATCAAGAGAAACTTGATCCAATGAGTGTGTGACATCATTAATATGTTCATCTATGGAGTGGTTATTAGCATCAAGAAATTGTTAATCACTGTCACCACCACCATCATCTTTTTTCGCATTTGAAGTTTCTTTGTTTGTCTGTTGAGCCTCTGAGTTGGAACTTGAAGGCATCTCAGATGTATCAGCTGAATTTGTCATTGTTTTGCTAATAGAAACTTCATTTGCTGAAGTAGTTACAACTGGAGCTGAAAATGTGTTACTTAAAGGTCTTCTTAGCTCAAATCTTGGATCAGGATCACCTGGAGGTAAAATGTCTGTAGATCCTGAAACATTCTCATAAGATTTGTTAAAATAGTTGGTAACTAAATCAAGATCAAACAGCCAATCCGATCCAGAACCTTTCACACTGGGAGTGTGCTCATTGAAAGTCACATTGGCTGACTACTCAACTACTCTAGTTTTGAGATTGTATACTCTATAAGCTTTAGATTAAGAAGAGTATCCAATAAAGTGTCCATCATCTGATTTCTCAGCAAACTTGGCAATTTGATCTTTGGTATTCAAGATGCTGCATGGACATCAAATGACCTGAGAAAATGAATGAAGGTTTTCTCTTATGCCAAAGTTCATAAGGAGTCTTACCATGAGTCTTAACCACTAAAACTCTGTTCTGCACATAACAGGCAGTGTTGACTGCCTCTGCCCAGAAGGTGATAGGCAGTTTAGAGTCAGACAACATAGTTCTTGCAGCCTCAATCAGTGTCCTGTTTCTCCTCTCAGCAACACCATTTTGCTGAGCAATCCTGGGAGCACTGTATTGTCTTGTAATACCCTTTTCATCACAAAATGTGTCAAGGATTTGGTTCTTAAATTAGTTCCTTGATCACATCTTATGGTTTTGACCTTGTGATCACATTGATTCTTAATCCTTAAGATGAAATTCTTCAGAATCTCAAGGGTCTCATCCTTAGTTCTAAGAAAGAATACCCAAGTGAATCTTGTAAAGTCATCTGTGATCACCAGACAGTAAGAGGTCCTTCCTAGACTTATTAAACTGGTGGGGCCAAAGAGATCCATATGTAATAAGTGTAGGGGTGTAGTGATGAAGTTTCTTTCCTTAGGCTTGTGAGATACCTTATGTTGCTTCTCTTTCAGGCATGCAACACAATGGTCATCACTTATAAACTCATTCTTTGGCATTCCAATTACTAAATCATTCTTAATTAGCTTATTCATGTTCTTGAAGTTTACATGGCATATTCTTTTATGCCAGAGAAAAGACTCATCACTATTGGCTTTAGATAGAAAGCATTAAACTTCTCCTGAGGGAGATGTTTCTTGCAAGTCCATCTTATACATGTTCCCTCTCCTGGGGGCTCTGAGCAGGATATGCTCATGAGGAATAATCATCCCGGGCTTGAGAACAATGAACTCATGCTCAGTAAAGAGCATGTTATGACTCTGATCATAAAATTGGGATACACTCAGAAGATTGTACCCAAGCTCCTTGACAAAGTTTACCTTCTCAATGCTGAGCTTACCATTTATGACCTTGCCCCTTCCAGAAATGTAACCTCCTTCATATCCTCCAAAAGCAACTGGTCTACCATCAATCCTTTCAAAGTTTAGAGTAGTGACCTATTGCCTGTCATGTGCCTAGAACAGCCACTATCAATGATCTAGATATTTTTGTTTGTCTTGAGTTGTTCCTGCATAAAGAAAATGATTAGTTACATTTGGAAACCCAGGTCTTATTGGTTTTGGGCTCATCAAAGGAAGTTGACGGTAATGAAACAGTAATAGATCCTATAGTTGTGCTTTGAGGATCTCTTGCTGTTGTTGATGGAGAATTTTCAGTCACTTGATATTTCCTTGATTTCCACACCACCTTTGGAAGTTTGGACCTGACCTTCAACACTTCGGAAGCTTTTGAGACTTTAGAAGTTTTGATGACTGAACCTTCGGAAGATCCTGCTAACACTGCAGCAGACTTCAGTGCTTCGGAAGTATTCCTTTCTTCCGAGACCAAATTTTCTTCCGAAGGCAATTTTCAACTTGCCTTCTTCTTTCCTTTGGAACTTCCGAAGGAAATAGATTTCCTTCCGAAGCTGAATTCTTCTTAGATCTCTTAGGAGTCTTCTTCTTGGTCATATGAAGAGTACCTCTTGGATTGTATGGACAATCCTTAGCAAGATGAGAAGTACTCTCACACATAACACATTTCATCTTTTTCTTCCCAAGAGTTTTCTTATGAGAACAAGGCTGACTTTGATCACACCCCTTCTCCACCTTCATCTTTGCAGATGCTGAGACGGTTCCTTTGGGCTGAGAACTGTTCTTGGAGTTGGATGGTTCAGGCTGTGTAGCAGTGGTACACAATGGATTAGTCTTCTTCTTGATGCTGAGATGATTTGAACATGAACCAGTACTCGTGGTAGAAGAGTTGAGGTTGATGTCTTCAGTCTTAATCATGTCAAACCCTGTAGAAATAAAGACTTGTTCTGCTTAGATTTGAAAGTGGCCTTGATCCCTTGAGCCCTCCTAGCCTGTCTCTTGCTCTTTCTGATCAAGTTCTTCATCATAGACTTGGTCATCCCAGGCTTCCTACTCTCCTCAAAAGGATAGTGACCCTTCTTAGAATCCTCCTCTTCACTCTTCTCAGTGGAATTCTTCACTACCACTTCTTCATCCCCTTCACTCAAGGGGTCTATGTGAGGAAGCTCATCTTCACAAGTTCCACACCTAGGTGATCTTACAGACAAGGTTGTGTGTGGAGGAGCTATCTCACTAGATCCCAGTCCCTGCTTATTTTGGTAACAAACTTTTGCATGCAAGGATGAGGATATAATGTTCTTGAAGGTCTCTTCTTTAAGAACACATTTTTCTACCCTGGCTTTACTGATCACAAGCTCAGCCTGGCATTCAGTTAAATTAGTTATGAGATCCTTGATCCAAGTCCTGTAATTTGTATGTTCATGTTTAAAAACTGAAATGGTTTTCTCTAAGTCCTCTATCTTTAACTTATAATCATTTTCAGTCTTTCTAAAACCAGATTTCAAGATGTTCAAAGACTCAAGATTAGATCTCATCTCTAAATTATAAGACCTGTATCTGTTGACTTTAGCACTACATTCAGGAGTACAAAAATGTTCCAATACCTTGGTTTCATCATGGTCAGCCATCAATGCTTGGTTTGGAGATGCATCTTCCACCTGAAAGCTCCAGTCAAAGCCTCATTCTTCAACAGCAACTACTGCTTGCTGCTTTGGCTTCTCACTCTGCGTAGCTTTATCAGTGTAGTTTAGTCTGGATTGTGCCTGTCCACCATTTGTTCTTGGTGCCTTGCACTCCCTAGCAAAGTGACCTATCAAGTTATAGTTGTAACACTTAACTTTGCTTTTATCCAGTCCAAACTTTCCACTGGCTGTATTGCTAGGAAACTTCCTTCCCTTCCTCTTGTAGAACCTCTTGGCTCTGTGAGTGAGAAGAGCCATTTACTGGACTATCTCCATGTACTCCACGTCATCTGGATGGATATAGTCCTGGTCTTCAAGGGTGAATAGGAAGCTGCCACAACTTTCATCAGAAGACACGAAGGCTTGAGAAGAACCTGTCTCTTGTAGTGGGCTTCCTTGAGTATAGTTCTCCCTTGGTGTCTCCGGAAAGGTGATGAAGGACCCTTTTGTGAGATGTCATGTTGGGGTTCTATGCTATCACTTTCAGTCACATGAAGGGCTGAACCCATTTGATTGCTGGAGTTACCAGATGAACCTTGCATGTTCATCTCCATCTGGTATCCACTGAGAATGCCATGCAACTCTGTCAGAGTGAGAGTCTTAAGGTTCTCAGTTCTCTTGATTACAACATAATAATGTGTCCATTTTCTAGGAAGAGAGAAAATAAACTTCCTTACAATGTCCCTGTTCTCAAGAGTTACTCCAACATCCACTAGGTATCCATAATCTCAACATACCTGAAGTATTGTTGAGTCATGGTCTCACCTGTTTTAAAGTGAAATTTTCAAACTGCTGCTTCAGGAGATCCTTCTTCTTCTCCTTGGCTTCAGTAGAACCCTTATACATTAGTTTCAATGCATCCCACAGCTGCTTAGTTGTTTTGCATTTCTTGAAACCCCTGTATACAGAGTTTGGAAGAGCAGTCTGAAGTGCTGTCATGGCTTTTTTTATCAATTTCTACTCTCTTTATATCTTCTTTTGAGTAGTTAGCCACATCCTTAGGGATCATACCACCTCCAGCAGTAGCTGAAAGAGTGCTTGGTATGTAAGGTCCAGAGACAACAGATTCCCACATTCTTGAATCTTGACACTTGATAAGCCTTCCATTCTTTGGCACCAAGTGTTAAAGTCATCAAGAGTGATCAGTGGGGACTTTGTCATTGTTCCAGTTTCCATATTAGCTTTAGAGATAGCTGCCGTTTGAAGGGTTAAGTATTTTTTTTGTGTGAGGGATCTTAAAATGGTGAGATCTTATATCAAGAGCCTGAGAAGCTCTGATACTAATTGCAGGACCGGGTGAAGGGTTATGCACTTTACAACACAACAACACAAAGAGGAGAGTGTGAAACAACACTTAACAATTCAAATGGAGAACTGGGAAACTCAGTTGAGAGAACTAAGAAACATAAGTGTAAAATGAGATAGAAACTAGAACAACACACAAGCAGTTGGTTTTCAAGGTTGATGTATATTGATCTCTAGTTCCTTATAAATGGTTTACAAAGTTCTTTACAGCTTACTAGTTACAAGGACCAGAAAATACTTATACTACAACCTCCAGCCGGCCATACTTTGAAGACCAGATGGAAACATGATCTAGACAATAAAGTCAATGCAGAGTCAAAAGGAAGATTGCCTTTTGACTAGTGACTGTGACATGCCATAGCTCACATCCTATTATAAAAGGATAAAGTACATAAAGTGGAAAGTTACAAACTCAAGACCTCAATGTACGGTTTACCAAAAGCATGGACCTTTTCACCAACTCATATAAAGTTGGTGACTTAAGAGAGTGGGAGCGAAAAGTGGTTCAGCTTTAGGTAAAAAGTACATCAGATAAAGCATGTAATATAAAAGTCTTCGGAAGAAATCTGTCTTCAATAGTTGGCTTCGGAAGACTTTGTCCTTAAAGCTTCAGAAGACTTCATCTTTTGGGTTCAGAAGATATTGGTCTTGGCTTTGAAAGATATTGGTCTTGGCTTCGGAAGATTTCACACTTAGAATAATTTCTAAGGCAGTGTGAAACTTCCGAAGCATTCAACTTCAGTACACTTTTGCATGCATGCAGGAGAGACTTTGAGTGTTTGGGTTGCATGAGCCTTACTAATAACCTTACAAGACGGATTAAAATTGTTGGTCTTATATAAGAATAGCAATTAACAAGTGTACTAATGTTACTTTAAATGAGCCTTTACAAGGAAGTTTTACACATCTATGACTTACACATGTAAATTGTAATGAATAATATGATTAATCATTAATGCTTCTTAAAACAGAGAGTTGGGCGTATAAAACCAAGGGGCATATGATACGCTGGGTAGGGGCGTACCATATGCCGGTCTCAAACAAACCTCCCAGATTTTATGGAACTTCAGGTTTATTTAAATTTATCTAAGCCCAATTCGAAGGACAACTTTTCTCAGCCAAAAATTGAGTGATTTCAAAGAGATTTTTGGTGCTTTAAAGCTCCCTAATTTATTCCAAATCATCATTAATCATCATTAGAAGCAAGATTGAGGATATAATTATGACGATGTGTGGCTAGTTCGCTTTGTAATCACTTTCGGGTGAATCGTTTTTGTTAAGAAAGACTATTGGTATGTTTTTATCAGGGTTTTTTCATGAACATTGAATTGTTAAATGCAATTAACTTTTGGTTGATTTAAATAGTTTTTGTATAAATAAAGTTATGTGCTTGATTGTCAATTTTTAGTTTTCTTGCATCGTTAACTGGTTAAGAAAATAGGCTTGTTGATATAGGTGAATTGGTAATCTTATGATCGACGAGTATTAAAATATTTTTCTTTGGTTATCACTTTAATCAAAAAGTAAAATATTAAAGTTAAGTTCTTGCAAGCCCTTGTTTAAACATATCAGTTGTTGATTTTATGGAGTTGAAAACCCGAAAGTGATTATCTTTCCATCAATTAGTAAATTTATTCTAAAGTTTGTTGCTTTTTGCATTAGTATTCTAGAAATCATTTAAAGTTCTGATTTTATTTTCAAAGTTTGTGTCTTTAATTTAATCGAGTTATGTTTGTCAAACATTTTGCACAAATTCCCTGTGAGTACGATCTTACTTATCTTACACAATTAAGGTAGCTAAAACCAATATATTAACTTGTTTTTGATAAAGTGTCGACAACCTGATCAGGGTTCAAGGTATTAGCTCAAATCTAAGAAGATGTAAGCGTAATAATGCTGCAATTTGAATTTGAAATGGCCATGCATAAAATATTAAAGGTAATCATCATAGCGTATTAAATCCTTGATGACTCACTGAATACTAATATCTTGATTAGAACAAAATCTAGATACAGATAGTTGTCCAGCACACATGTCTTTCTAAATATGGCCACAAAGCAGATACATATTGATTAGAGCTTGACTACTGTATTCATTACCGAACAGACATTTTAAATTTGCATATTAGCAGTTGCAATTCACATTTAAAATGAATATTGGTACTGATTGTTGTCTAAAAATATCATGTTTATCTAGACTTCATTTAAACATGTATTGTTGGTTTCATTGGATTAGATGCATCTAATAGAGTATGTTTGAGGTGTTTAAAAGAGTTGTAAATGAGTTATACAAGTATCTACACAAACGGGTCAAAGCAGGTTGGTTGGTAGAAAATAAATTATATTGATGTTTTGTTGGTGTATAAAGGGCTGTTTGGCAACTTCTGAATCGATAAGTGCTGAACCAATAAGGGGTCTGAACCAGTAAGAGGTCTGAACCAATAAGTGCTGAACCAGTTTAAGTCTGTTTGGTTGAATATCTGATTAGCCTTAAATCAAAACACTACCATATACCACTATACCATAAAGCTTAAACCACTTTATATTCTCAACATCCCCTTATCTTCCACACTATTACACACACTGACCACACCACTTGCTTCCATTTTCCCATGGCAGCATCACTCTCCCACATCCCTTCACCCTTCTTTCCAACCACCACCACCGTCACAACCACCACCACCACCACAACCACCACCACCACCACCACCACCAACCACCCAATCTGAACTCTGCTCCACTTCAATCCCTCAACAACCGACCCACCCTAAAGTCCTTCAAACTCCTCTGCTCCCACGCACAGACTACACCCCCAACCATATCCCAAACCCTAACTACGTTTGCATTTTCGACACCACCCTCCGCGGCGGCGAGCGGTCCCTCGACGCCACCATGACCACCAAGGAGAAGCTCGACAGCGCCCTCACGTCGCAGGATCCGCCCTCGCCATCGCAGACTAGACCCTCGTCGTCGCCGGCTGACCTCCACTCCACGTCTGACTCGTGTCAGATATTGGTTTAAGTCTGACCGGATAACTGGTTTAGTCATACCTCTTCTCCGGTAAGAGGTAACCAACCAAACATTCAACGTCTAATCGAGTCAGACGTGCACGTTTGACTGAGGCCGATCAGACCCAACCAAACAGCCCCTAAAAATTGATTGAATTATTATTAATAAAAATACTATAGTTGGGTGGTTAGAGATTAAACATTACCTATCCTAATCAAATATGTTACATTCAAATAAATAAGTTAGTTAGAGCCTAGAACTCAATGGTCCAGATGATGACAAAGGCAATAAGCTCCTTCTAGCAAACTAAGTAATTCTTTATGCTTCATGATATTAGAAATGCATTTATGTGTCTTGTAAATCTTCTCTGATCATTGCTTATGCTAAGAGTGTTTTGTGTGATGTGATATGAAAGTGAAAACACCACGCCAACCTAAACCGGTTAAGTTGTCTACTTATTATGCATTACAAAAATGATTATGTGGTAGATATGTGTAAGGCTTATGACATAAAATAATCTCGTGATATAGCAAGTATTTATGAACTAAGAGAAAACTAGTGTTCTATTATAAATTATCACTATTGCCGCATCGCGCAGGTTTACTAGTAATAATAAACATATCACTGTCTTTCATAAGCTACAAGCAAAGAAGAATGGTTCATACAAACATATTTTCCTTTCGATATGCTACAAACATCATATTTATAAAGCTTCTGCAAATCCAACTCTGAGATTGTCATAATCAAAAATTGTATGAAACCGACGCATGAAAACATCTCCAAATTTCCTGTATGACATAAATTAGGAGCTTATGTTACACACTCGTTTAATGATGAAATTTTATTTAATACTTAACTAAAACAAATTTTCTTAAAATAAAATATAAAAATCAAATTCCTCTTATGAATATTCACTTTTACAAGTCTCCCCAAATAAACATTCCACACCAAGACATTCAATATAGAGTGCAGAAATGCCAAACTCTCACATAACTTAAGGGTGGGACACATGCATCAACTTGTAGAGGTGTTTAAAAAAATCCGATTCCGAAACCAAATTCGAAATATCCAAAAAATTTGAATCAGAAATATCTAAAATTTCGGATATTCATAATTTGGATATCCGAATTTTCGGATATCCAAAATTTTGGGTTCGGATTCGGATAGTGATTTTGAGGATTTTATAATATTCGGGTAGAGATAGTTTTCTAAATTATTAAATAATTATTATTATTAATTAGAAATTTTGGATATTTCGGATATTTTTATAAAATTATGGATATCTGAAATCTTTTTTAATAAAAAATATTAATCTTTTACAAAAAATACCAATAGTACATAATTTTTTAGAATTCAGATCCGAATCCGAATTCGAAATTTTAAATACCCGAAATTATAGTAAAATTCACTATCTAAAATTTTCAGATATCTATTTTGAACAATTTTACCAATTTGTTTGAGACGACGCCAAAATTTAAATTTTTCAGCAAAGTACGTACCGGCATAAAGCCTGAATTTGCTTCTTAATAATTTGAACAAACAAGTATAATTTTCTAGATTTAACCTACCACGTGTCATATCCTTGACTTATCCACGTGGTAGACGCATTCCCTCTCTTGGTTGGGTGTTTTGAAGAATTTAACATGTTTAATTTGTAATAAGTGGAAAAGCCAATAATTATTATGTGGAATTTGACTTTGCATGTCTTTATATTGGGAACTGACTTCATTTAAAATCAGAAGTAATTAAAAATATTTTCGATTAATGATATCAAAGCTCAAACAAAATGCACGCACACTTACCAAAGTGGGCCATGGAGTGGAGAAATATCCGAAGGAACGAAACCACTAAGCATTGTACATCAGCACCCTTACCAATCTTAATTATGTACTGCAACACAATTCCAAGAATATTTAAGAAGTTTAACTAATAGTCAAAACATACCATAGAGTTCCCTTTTGTTCGGTTCTGACGAGAAAGGGATAATAGTATGACTGATAAATTTTGACATGTAAATGTTAACACGATACGATACAAAGTTAATCATGCTTTGTTTGAGTGAAACATATTCGTGTATAAGTAGGTGGACAAATTTATGACACGATTAAAATCATTTCTAAGTCGGTCTAAGCTCGCATAACCCATTTACGACACGAATAAACATGTTTATATTAGGTGGTTTTTGTCTAGTGGGGACCACCACCCACTTCCACCGTTCATAAAAAAAAAAAAAAAAAAACAAAAACAAAAAGCAATCACAATTATTCTCTCTGCAAAAGGTGAACAACAATAATTGAGCAAGCTATTCATTCTCAGATATAGAATTCGAGCAGAAGAAAAAAGGAAGTAAGAATTTTCGGGTTCTTCATTTTCAGCAGCAGAAATCGGTAGTTTCCCAGAGACTGAATCGTTAGAACGTTGTGAAATTTTAGCAGGGTCTTCCTAACATCCTGGTGATCACATCTAACGGTGAGTTTGTGTTTATCACGTCCGGAGGTCAGGTTCTACAGCTGTGAAATAGAGCTGCTGGGTTTGGGTGTTTTTCTTCTCTTTAGTCTTGGGTTAGTTTCCATATGCTTGATGTTGTTAATTCCAAGTGTATGATGGTTTGTGTATGCCTCTAGTGTATCTAGGAAAGACTTTGTATTGCTCAAATTTGGTGATAGTGGATTTTAAGCGGCTCTAGTAGTCCCGTGGTTTTACTCTCCCTTGAGAGGTTTTCCACGCTAAAAATTTTGGTGTCTCTGTTTGGTTATTTTGTATATCTACTTGTTTACATCCTCACAGGTTCATACGGGTTCGGGAAAACTTTTAGGTCAAACGAGGTTACGCTTCCGCATTCGTAATTTACCGTTGGTGATCTTGTTGTTGGTGTTGTTTTTTCCCATTAGAGTGGTATCAGAGCCACTAGTTCCTGTCCTTGGCTCTTGATATTGAATCTTCTCATAAGATTAACACTCGTTTGAACGATGGATGTTAATACAAGTAGGATGGTAAATTTGAATGGTTCTAATTATCACATTTGGAAAGGAAAGATGGAAGATCTTCTTTATGTGAAGGATTATTATATGCCCGTCATTAATACCGAGAAAACCGAAAACAAAACAGATGAAGAATGGAAGATTATGCATAGACAAGTTTGTGGGTATATTCGGCAGTGGGTTGATGATAATGTTTTGAACCATATTATTGAGGAGACTCATGCTCGCACTTTGTGGAAAAGGCTTGAGGAGTTGTATGCTCGTAAGACCGGGAACAATAAGTTGTTCTTGATTAAACAGTTGATAAACTTAAAATACCGTGATGGTACTCCAGTTACTGATCATTTGAATGCTTTTCAGGGGATCATTAATCAACTTTCAGGTATGGGTATTAAGTTTGATGACGAGGTACAAGGTTTGTGGCTCCTTGGCACTTTACCGGATTCTTGGGAGACTTTAGGACATCATTGTCCAACTCTGCAGCAAATGGTGTTATTACTATGGAAATGGCTAAAGGCAGTGTTTTAAATGAAGAGATGAGAAGAAAGTCACAGGGCTCCTCTTCAAGTTCAGATGTCTTAGTTACAGAAAGCAGGGGGAGAAGTCAAAGCAGAGGTCCGAGTAATAGAGCGAAACATCATAGTAAGTCTAAAGGAAAGTTTGCTGATTATGAGTGCTATCATTGTGGTAGAAAAGGGCACACAATTAAGTTTTGCAGACAGTTGAAGAAGGAGAACAAGAAAGCTAATTACAACAATCAAAAGAACAATAATAAGAAAGATGATGGTGGCAATGACACTAATGAAGCTAATACTGCTACTGAAGAGTTCTTTATTTGTTGTGATCATGATATGGTGAATATTACATCTGATGACTCGAGTTGGGTTGTTGACAGTGGTGCTACCTGTCATGTGACATCACAAAGGGATTTTTTCTCATCTTATACATCTGGCGATTTTGGGATTGTTAAGATGGGTAACAAGGGGGAATCTAAGATCATTGGTTTTGGAGATTTTTGTTTGAAGTTTGACACTGGGGTGGAATTGGTTTTACATAATGTGAAACATGTCCCGGATATCAGACTTAATTTGATCTCTGCAGGTTTGCTTGATGATGATGGATACCATAATTTCTTTGGTGATAGTAGTTGGAAACTCACTCGTGGCTCTTTGATCGTGGCAAGAGGCAAAAGAAGCTCAAAGCTTTACATGACACATCCGAAGATCTCTAAAGATTCAGTTCATTCATTGGTGGATACTGACATGTCAGAGTTGTGGCATAAAAGACTTGGCCACATGAGTGAAAAAGGGATGTCTTTACTCTCAAAGAGGAATGCCTTGTCCGGTGTTAGTAATGTTCATTTGAAAAAGTGTTCTCACTGTCTGGAAGGTAAGCAAACAAGAGTTTCCTTTAAGAGTCATCCTCCTACTAGGAGAGACGAGATACTTGATTTGGTGCATTCTGATGTATGTGGTCCGATGAAGACTAGATCACTTGGGGGTTGCTTATATTTTGTCACATTTATTGATGATCATTCAAGGAAAGTATGGGTTTACAACTTGAAGTCTAAAGATCAAGTGTTGGATGTGTTTAAGCAGTTTCATGCCTTAGTTGAAAGACAAACTGGGAAGAAGCTCAAGTGTATTCGGACAGATAATGGAGGTGAGTATATTGGTCCTTTTGATGCCTATTGTAGAGAGAAAGGAATTCGACACCAGAAGACTCCTCCAAAGACACCACAGTTGAACGGTTTAGCAGAACGGATGAACAGAACCTTGATGGAGAGAGTTAGATGTTTGCTCTCACATGCAGAATTGCCTGATTCTTTTTGGGGTGAGGCTTTAAATACTGCAGTACATGTTATTAATCTTACCCCGTGTGTTCCTTTGTCTTTTGATGTTCCTAACAGGGTTTGGAGTGGCAAAGATGTTTCATATGATTATTTGAGAGTCTTTGGATGCAAGGCTTTTGTGCACATTCCCAAAGATGAAAGGTCAAAGCTTGATGTGAAGACCAGACCATGTATATTCCTTGGCTATGGGCAAGATGAGTTTGGGTATAGGTTATATGATCCGGTTCTGAAGAAACTTGTTAGAAGTCGTGAGGTTGTGTTTGTAGAAGATCAAGGTTTGAAAGACATTGAGAAGTCAAACATAGTTCCTCAATGTAGTAATGATCTTATTGATTTGGATCCAGTTCCTCCTCGACAATCTGAATCACAAAATGGAAATGACACTCAAAGTGAAGAGCATGACACTGATGATAGCAATAATACAGATCCAGTGAACAATGATACGGACCCAACGAACAATGAGTTTGATGAGGATTTTAATCCAGAGCTACCAGTACCAGGTATGCCATCATTTGTCCCACTTAGGCGGTCTACCAGAGACCGTCATTCTTCCACCCGTTATTCTGCTGATGAGTATGTTTTACTCACTGATGGGGGAGAGCCTGAGTGTTATGAAGAGGCTATGGAAGATGAACACAAAAGAGAGTGGGTTGAAGCCATGCAAGATGAAATGAATTCCTTGTATGAGAACAATACCTTTGAGTTGGTGAAATTGCCTAAGGGCAAGAGAGCTTTGAAAAACAAATGGGTTTATAAGCTCAAGACTGAAGAACATACGTCAAGGCCTAGGTACAAGGCCAGATTGGTGGTTAAAGGGTTCAGTCAAAGAAAGGGTATTGATTTTGATGAGATTTTCTCTCCAGTCGTGAAGATGAGTTCTATTAGGGTGATTCTTGGTATAGCTGCCAGCCTTGATCTTGAGGTTGAGCAAATGGATGTCAAGACAGCATTCCTTCATGGTGACTTGGATAAAGAAATCTACATGGAGCAACCTGAAGGGTTTCAGGTTAAGGGTAAAGAAGACTATGTCTGTAAGCTTCAGATAAGTCTTTATGGGTTGAAGCAGGCACCAAGACAGTGGTACAAGAAGTTTGAGTCAGTTATGGGGAAGCAAGGCTATCGAAAGACTACTTCAGATCACTGTGTTTTCTATCAGAAGTTTGGTGTTGATGATTTCATTATCTTATTGCTTTATGTTGATGATATGTTGATTGTTGGTAAGAATGCAGAGAGGATTGTGCAGCTGAAGAAAGATTTGAGCAAGTCATTCGCTATGAAAGACTTGGGGCCAGCAAAACAGATTCTTGGCATTCGGATTACTAGAGATAGAGCTTCAAAGAAACTCCACATGTCACAAGAGCAATACATTGAGAAGGTGCTTTGCAGATTCAACATGGCTAAAGCCAAAGCGGTGAGTTCCCCTCTTACTCCCAATTTTAAGTTAACTGATAGAGATTGCCCTTCTTCGAAGGAGGAGATTGAAGAGATGGATAGAGTTCCATATGCCTCAGCAGTGGGTAGTTTGATGTATGCCATGGTGTGTACAAGACCTGACATAGCCTATGTAGTAGGTGTTGTTAGTCGTTTTCTGTCTAATCCAGGTAAGAAGCATTGGGAAGCAGTTAAGTGGATTCTTAGATATCTACGTGGTACCTCCAAACTGGGTATCACATTTGGAGATGGTGAGCCTATGCTTGTGGGTTATACAGATTCTGATATGGCAGGTAACAAAGACAACATGAAATCCACTTCTGGATATTTGATGACTTTTGCAGGGGGAGCTGTGTCATGGCAATCAAGGCTGCAAAAGTGTGTTGCGTTGTCTACTACAGAGGCTGAGTATATGGCAGCAACAGAAGCATGCAAAGAACTATTGTGGTTGAAAAGATTTCTGCAAGAGCTTGGCTTTATGCAACAGCGCTACGTGGTTTTTTGTGATAATCAAAGTGCAATTCACCTTGCTAAGAATTCTATGTATCATAAGCGAACAAAACATATTGATACAAAGTATCATTGGATTAGGGACGCACTTGAAGATAAGTTGTTTGAGCTTGAGAAAGTCCACACCGATGATAATGGTTCCGATATGTTGACCAAAGCTCTAGCAAGGGAGAAGTTGAAGATTTGTTGCTCAATCGCCGGGATGGCGAACTTTTCCACATAGACAAAAAGGGGGAGATTTATTAGGTGGTTTTTGTCTAGTGGGGACCACCACCCACTTCCACCGTTCATAAAAAAAAAAAAAAACAAAAACAAAACAAAAAGCAATCACAATTATTCTCTCTGCAAAAGGTGAACAACAATAATTGAGCAAGCTATTCATTCTCAGATATAGAATTCGAGCAGAAGAAAAAAGGAAGTAAGAATTTTCGGGTTCTTCATTTTCAGCAGCAGAAATCGGTAGTTTCCCAGAGACTGAATCGTTAGAACGTTGTGAAATTTTAGCAGGGTCTTCCTAACATCCTGGTGATCACATCTAACGGTGAGTTTGTGTTTATCACGTCCGGAGGTCAGGTTCTACAGCTGTGAAATAGAGCTGCTGGGTTTGGGTGTTTTTCTTCTCTTTAGTCTTGGGTTAGTTTCCATATGCTTGATGTTGTTAATTCCAAGTGTATGATGGTTTGTGTATGCCTCTAGTGTATCTAGGAAAGACTTTGTATTGCTCAAATTTGGTGATAGTGGATTTTAAGCGGCTCTAGTAGTCCCGTGGTTTTTACTCTCCCTTGAGAGGTTTTCCACGCTAAAAATTTTGGTGTCTCTGTTTGGTTATTTTGTATATCTACTTGTTTACATCCTCACAGGTTCATACGGGTTCGGGAAAACTTTTAGGTCAAACGAGGTTACGCTTCCGCATTCGTAATTTACCGTTGGTGATCTTGTTGTTGGTGTTGTTTTTCCCATTAGTTTATATACTTACTGATTTTAAAAGTCATATAGATAGTTGTTTAAATAATTTTTAAGTTAGGCTATGAAATTGTTCTTGAAGAAAATATATTATCGATTGTAGAATTTGTGAACTTTATTTTATCTCCTTTTTTGTTAATGTTAAAAGGGTTATATATCATATCGTGTAATACATTTATTAAACATCGTGTTCATGTTTAAAGAGATGACACAATTTGTTAATCATGTCATGTTGGTGTTTAATACTTGTGTTAATCGTGTCATATTTTGTCTAACCCGTTTAATACGATCAGGCCTATTTTGGGTCCTATATATGAACTAGATATAGAAAATACATCATCGGGTGAGAGTTCAAATTCTTTGCCACCAATGACGAATGAAATAGTAGGCATTGAAGGAAGCAATGCACAATCAACCATCATCTCTCCCGCAGGTATCAAGCCACATATCTGTAAACTTGGTATAAAAATCAGTAAAAAGTTATGATCTAAATGGTGTTCATCAATATAAAATATGAAATGAAACTCACACTGCTTGCCCATCTTGTAACAGTTCCTTTTGTTTGGTTTTTGACCAATGTGTCATACATAAACCCAAGAATCACCTTACAAATAGTGCACCTTGGGGGGCTTCTAATGTAGCCGATACATCATCACTCTTATCAACCACACTCGCGATGCCAATGCTACACATCACCAACGGTCGAAGAAATACATATGAGGTTGTTGCAAAAGGATAGAATTCATTTTAGGGATGATAATTACATAGGGAGGGATCGATCAACGTTAATTTCATGCATTCCGATCAAGTTTTGAATTAATCCCTTCCCCAGCCAAGAATTAAAAACTAAAGCATGCATGATGTGCAGATAGTACTTATACATAAACTCTATGAACAAATATAAAATAACCCGATAAACAAAATGAAACATGGTAATCATTTTTGCAAGGAGGTTTATCAATGATTCAAACTCTACAATTGTATAACATGTGGTTTCTTGTAATTGATTTTTTTTATAAACAAACATTTCTGCTAAATTTGTAAGTGCATCCCAGTGTAGGATCCATGGATCTTTAGCATTCGCGACATACATTGCATTATATGGTGTTATTCTTGTTCTTTCTTAGGATCTCCTCACTAGCTAGGGACATATGGAGACGCACTGTTCTCATGAGACTGGTTTGGTTATTTAGGGCTTTCGTCATTTTCATTAATAAACTTGTAAATATTTATGTATATATGTGTTAAATTTATCAAACTATTAATGAAAATTTTATAAATGTTTATTTACTTTAAAAGTTTATAAACTAAATTTATAAATTTTAGTAAGCATTTGTATATAAATATATCTATCTAATTATACAGTGTTAAAGAATAGTTTTGTACAATAATATTTGATTTGGGTATGGAAAATAACTATAGAAGACGGTGATGATATGATACTGGAAAAATGTTTATGAAGAATAGTTTATTGCATAAGGAATAAATGTTTTTAAAGGATAATGAATGTGTTGGAAGCGGTATATATATGGCCACATTTATAGATATTTCGGCAGCGTGTGTTAGAAGATAATCTAATGGTACCATACAATTTAGCGTAAAGACCTAGGTAATTAAAACAAAAGCACATGTTATGTATGATTAATTTTTTGAAAACTAAAGTGTGTTAGAAATGTAACCTAACTTCAGGATCTTCGCTCTTTGGGCACAATGCAATAATAGGGCATATCCTCTTTGGGTCAAGCTATTTAAAAAAAGGAAAAAAACATATAAGGAGATAACAAAAGATGTAAATAATACTATAAACTAACAAAATTCATATATATATATATAAACACTAATATGTAGAGTATGTTTACCCCTGCCGAAAACATAGCATATATTAGATTAACAAATGCTTCCACCGCACTCTTGCAATATACATTAAGAAGTCCATTTGCTCCAATGGCAAGATTTATTTGTGTGATAACACTCTGAAAGGCAATCATCACAAACAAAAAAAAAAAAAAAGGAAGAAGAATATACTTAGAGTTGATAATAACATTAACATCAATCCAATCAACATTTAAAGAAAAGACATCGATAGGTACCGACCGTTGGGCCTGCTATCAATGAAGTTCCTGAATCCGCAATTGCAGAACATCCACTTTTACAAAATCCTACAAGAAAACACAACAAATTATTCAAGTTTCAAGATTAAAGATTCAACTTATAGTTGATAATAACATTCCTCAGTTACAAACCTGTGGTTTCTCCATCAAAAGTACATCGCTCAAGTCAAACTATCAAGGAGTGAAACAAAAAAAAGTAATAAGAACACGTAGGGAGTCGTGTGAATCTATACTATATAATAAAATAGTAATTAGGATAACACATGATACTCTAATGTTACCTCTCAAAAAAAAAATTTCCCGGCTAAACTATTATATTATTTTAGTCAAGTTTTTTATTTTAAGAAACTCAATTAATAGTAATAATTCATTTTGTTTTAAATTTTTTTTTTATATTATCAATTTAATTGTGTAATCATATTGTTTTGAACTATACATATTTTTATAGCTAAATAAGATTCAATTTAAAAATAAAACTATAAAGAAAAAAATATATATTGATATATATATATTTATTTTAGATTAATAGTGTGATTTTAACACAACTGGTTTTAATTTTAAATGGTCAATTATATATTATATTATTTAAAAAAGTATTTATATATTTATAATTTATAAATGTAACCTTTATTTTTATTGTTATAGTAATATTAACTTAATCATAAGAAATATTTATACATTTATGAATTATATTTTTTTTATATTTTCAACCCGTGTATTACATGGGTTTACTAAAACTAGTACTAAATATATAGATACACAATTTGTCAAATGGTGGGAGTTATAGTTTATATTAATCGGTGAATATACTATATATTGTCGGAACAAAAATAACAAACCAAATTTTGCTCACTCGTTTATTTTAATCATATTACCCCAAAAATCGGCATGTAGTCTCATCTACTAATTAAGTAAATGAGTGGTTAAATTCGCTTCGGTTATTACATAATTAAGAAGATGATTTCAATTGAATCCCTCTCATTTACAAGGGACGGATTGTGCGTGTATACATGCATATATACATAGATTATATACACACACTAGAGAGAGGAGATTTAGAACAGAGTCCTTTTTTATACAAAATTGTATAAAATAGGCAGAATTATTACGTAAAAAAGATTAAACTTGCATGAAATTATCAAGCGAGTTAGAATTATTACTTAAAAATCCCTCCACTCCTAACGTTTATTCTCGCTTAATAATTTTGAAAACTTCGCATGCAAAATCCACTTTATACAATAATTTTCCCATGTATATATATATCAAACCTGCCAATAACCCTTTTGTGTGACTGGAACGTATGTGTGCTTCCCCTTGTAGTGCTTTGGATCAACACCACCAAACACGATTTCACCACCTTCGCTTTGTTCAGATTGTCGATTCAACCAAAGTGAAAACACGCGATCCTTAAGTAGATGTTGATTTACGATGTTGTCCCTGTACAACATAGATATATGTTTAAATATGGCACAAGTACAAATAAAACCACTTCAATTATGCATCAAAACTCAATATATATAGGTTTCATTGGTTTGTAATATGAAGAATAATATAGTCACAAATAAATACCTAAATAACATACCACACTGGGATAGCATCACCAACAGAATTTTCCTTAAATCCAAGCCCAAGGATACCATCAAACTCTCCTGCCAAAAATGTCACACCAGACTCTTTTGTTGCCTCGATAAATTCCTGATTGATTATAGTTCTTATTAATTGTCACCTTTAATTTAACCTTTTAAGTAAGTAACTCTAGTCCAACTGCAAAATACGTAGACAAAGTTTTCGATTTCACCTGATCTTTAATAACTAGACCACCAACTTCTATAACGTCTTTACTAAAGTACCCAGACATTAACCCACTTTCATAGTGGATAGCAGCAGGTCTCCCTGCAAGAACAGAACAAATATGTGTAGGAAGCTTTGGGATAAAAAAATGAAAAGTTTGCAGTGGTAACCAAATTATAATTATTATTATCTATAATAATTATAATTTCATTATAGAATTCTAACTCTTTGAATACAATTGTTATTTAGCTCAAACTTCAAGGTGTCTAATACAACCTTTAAGATAGTTCCTAATTTGTCTTTATTAATAAACTTATTTTAATCAATATCTTATTTAGTTCACATTATTTAGTTCATATTATTAATGCATTACTTAATAATATGAGATTATTTTATTTACGACATTAAGTTGTAACTTATTTATAATACTATAATTTAACATTTAAATATATATATATCTACTATTATATATATAATTTCCCTTGGTCGGTGTGAACAGTGATTCTTCTTACAACCAATTTCTTCGGATTTTCACTCATATAAACCACCAATGAATCCAAATCCATCACCCAATCAGTCAGCAAAGCCAGAGGATTCTCACTCCACCGACTATGCTCCTTATCCCAAAATCGATCCAAACGACGTCGTTCTTCCTCCGGCCGCTGCCGCCGGTGAGAGCTGGACCTCCGTTCCGGTTGGATCTCAACCACAAGGACCGCCGCCGCCACCGACCACCGGACAACCATCGTATACAACTGCCGCAAGGGCCTCGGATGCTCCGCCGCAAGGTTTGAACGATATGAGTGGTGGTGCGGCAACAACGATGCCTAGTGAATCGAATCCTTACGTCACTCCTGCTCCCGTGCCGACGTCTTCTACGAAGAGTGAGTTTGCACTTTGCAGTTGGATTTGGTTTTGCAAGTGATCTGTTTTGTTAAATGATGTTATTAAGTGAATATGTTTGGTTTGTGAACTATCTGTTTGATTAGATGTTTGTTGATCGCTTTAGAGGTGTTTTGATGTTTCTGTGGTTGTGTGCTGTTTTTGCTGTTGTTGTTTTAGAGACGATTGATTCGGTGAAGGATGTGCTTGGGAAATGGGGAAAGAAGGCTGCTGATGCGACAAAGAAGGGGCAGAACTATGCTGGAGAAGTGTGGCAACACTGTAAGTTTAGTGCTTAAAGTATTTTTGATCAATTTCGTTCGGTATCATGTGATTCCGTGTATGAAGCATGGTATGGGTTTACTTGGTTTGAGTTACATCTTTAGTTAAGCAGATCTTAGCCTAATGGTATCTGGGTGTGTATATGGTGGTGTCTTTCCCCATGAGATTGAGGGTTCAAGTGCCATTGTGGATATATGTGTAGATTTAGGAGTAGGAATTGATGGGTGTGTATGGTGGATATTAGTTTAGATTTAGGCATAGGATCAGATGGTGTGTGTTTGCCATTATCATATTTACATATGAAAATGGACAATATGAAATCAGTTATCAAGAAGTGCCTTTTTGTTTCATAATTTATATGTTCCCTAATTGCTCCAAGTACATGCAACATAAAGGCAGGTTGCGACCATGAAACAAATGAATATAAAAAAGTGACCTTTGTTTATTGTCTTTAGATTAATTGTAACATTGTCTTCTGTAAGTGGTGGTGAATCTAGGATACCTATTAAGTTGACGTGATTTTTAACATATGATCTAGGGCCAAAGAAAAGCTTTGAGCTGAGAGTTAAGAATTAAGAGTTACAATAAAAGTAAATTGTGAATTGGTGCATGTAGAATCCTAAAGAAAGTGAATGCTAACTTGGATGTTAATTTCATTTTCGTTAAATAAAATCTTGCATGTTTTTTTTCTTCTTCCGGTAACATGAGGACTAAATTGATGGTTTCTATGTAATTTACTTTTCAAGATTTTATAAATATCAGTTAGTCGAATTGTATTTTATCAAGTGCAAGTTTGGTGAAAACATTGTATATTGCTTTCGTCTAAGTTGGCTAAATGGTAGGATTAATAAGATAATAAGGATAAAGTAGGATTAATAAGATGATAAGGATAAACACAAATCCATAGTTACGATGTTTAGATTTTACTTAAAAAAGTCATATTGTAAAATGTCATCCTGGTTTTAAAAAACGCTTCGAGTATTTTAGGTCCCGTAAGTTCAGGCATGAGTCAGGCCGTAAACGAACCGAACGTTCAGCTAACAGTTCGTGAACTGTTCTACGGGAAGTTTGTTTATGTTTGTTCGTTTAATAAATGAACGAACAAGAACAAGAAAATCACGTGCATTTAGTTAAATGAACGAACATAACTGTCGTTGCGTTCATTCATTTATGTTCGTGAACGTTCGATAATGTGTTCGTACATTTAAAAGTTATGTTTGAGATAATTATGCTAAGGGCTTATTATATTTGGTGTATATTACATAATCTTTGTGATCTTAATAATGGTACATTGGGTTTAAATAGTTATACTCATAATTGTTCTCGGCTTTATTTATTATATATATTACTAATTATCGACTTATTCACGCATTATGATTTGTATATAAACATTAATGGGTTGTGCCCGCTTTATTTTTTCTTTTCTTTATTAATTTTTAACTTTTAAGTTTTACTCAATATTTTTACATATTTTATAATTTAACCATATATTTTTACTTTTCATTTTGGTTTCATATACCTTTTTATCTTTTAGAAAATTTTCATTTTACGTTGCGGTTCAAATTTTACGAGTTAACACGCCACACATCGTGCGTGTGTGTTTCAACGTGTTTACGACTACCTTTTTCTCATTTAATGACCCCTTTACAATGCGTGAGTCTTAGATCGACTTAGTTATTGTTTTTATGTTTTACGTTTCACATGCGGGTTTCAACGTTTTTAAGTTTACTTTCCATTGAGATTTATTTTCCCGTTTTTAATACAAGTTTTTCTAGTGTTGGTGATCGCTGTTGATGACGTTAAATTGGTGCTACTTATCATGGTTTTACGCCCCCGCTGCAACGCAAGGGGTGTAATACTAGTTTAAATATTTATAACTAAATGCTATGTAATTTAAGTATTGTCTTATTTAAATACTAAGTTAAAAACTTGTGCATTATACAGGTTGAATAAAAACTAAAAGTTAATAATGAATATATAAGAGTTATAATACGATATCTGAAAGAAAGAATCTTGTTTATTAAAAACTCTGGTTTTTAATTATTTTCGTCGTTTGACAGATTGTTGTTTACGATAATCTATTTTTTGCAAGAAGAAAATTTTAGAAAGATCAACTGAAATTTTTTTCTACAAAAAAAATTTAGTTGCTTTTGTTTTTTTGCAACAAAATATCTGCATCCTACGGATCGCATCTGCAAACATCTACAGCAGAAGATATGGACCAAATCTCTGCAGTCTGCAACAAAAAAAATGTCTGTTTTTAACGTTTGTGGACTGCTGAAATCAACTAGTTGTGGTATACGGAGGTGCTGGACGGTGGTGGTGATGGTAGATACTGGGTGGTGGTGCACGGTGGTTGGTGGTGGTGGCGGTGGTGGCGGTGGCGGACGATGAGTGGAGTTAGACGATGTGGAGGCGGACGGTGGTGGAGGCGGACGGTGGTGGAGGCGGAAGGTGGTGGTGGCGGACGGTGGTGGAGGCGGAAGGTGGTGGTGGCGGACGGTGGTGGAGGCGGAAGGTGGTGGTGGCGGACGGTGGTGGAGGCGGAAGGTGGTGGTGGCGGACGGTGGTTTCGGACGGTGGTGGTGGACATGGATGGTGATGGGTAATAGTGTTTAATTTTCTACAGACTTTGGAATACTTTAGAAATGGTTGTGATAAATCTGCACCATGCAGAATTAGTGCAAATCTTTTTTAATAAAAAGTTCCAAAAAACGAACATTATACAGATCTCAACGTTTGCGCGTGGTCTGCACGGCGCAGATAAAAGAGGTCTGGAAGAGTTTTTCTTAAAAAACAAATACCCCTTAGTGTTTTAGAAAATTTCATGTTTTATAAAAAATTATTTTTAACTTTTTATATTTTTAAATAAAAATTTATGATTTTAAAATTTATTAATAAAATATGATTTTAAAATTATTTTGATTTTAAAAATCTAGAAGATATATATATATAGTAATTAATTGTATTGACTTTTAATAGGAGAGAAAAAGTATGTGAGTGCTTTAATGACCATATAATATCATTTTCAAAGAAAAAATAATATAAAGAGGTCTAGATAAAAAGTAAAGATGTATTCGGATGAAGGAGGATAAGTTGGAAGCCAAACCGAAGATAGACAAATTGTTGGTAGCATCGTCTATTTGACCCTAACGACCAGACATATCATTTAATGGACGGATTCTAAAGCTAATTTATGCAAAGCTCATGTAGCTCACAATTATTTGTCAGCTTGAAGGGTTCAAAGATATGTTGAAAATACAATCGACTATGAAGTCATGTTCAAAAGTGAGTTAAAGGGTTTTTGTGATGCTGAGTTTGTAGGGGATCTAAATACATGCAAGAAGGTCAATCACTAGCTACGTGATCTTTATTAAATCCAGTGCCGTGTCATGGTGTACTAAGAAGAACCTACAATGTCCTTATCTGCAACAGAGGCTAGGTATCGAGCCTCGCCAGTAGCCGCTCATGAACTAGTTTCATTAATTAGTACCAATAATAGAATATTTGAATAAAAAAACAAACTACAATTTAAAGTTATTTTATAACCATAAATCGGCTATCCATCTAGTTGAAAATCCTACATTCCATGCGCAAACCAAGCATATTGAAGCGTATGATTACTTTATTTGTGAACAGATATTAAAAAGAGAGATCGATCTGATCTATATTGATACTAATAAATAAGTTATTGAAGTGTATTATATATTACTTTATTTGTGAACAGATATTAAAAGAGAGATCGATCTGATCTATATTGATATTAATAAACATGTTACGTACATTCTAAGAAATGTTAGGTTATCACGACACACACAAACACAAACACGATGATTTACGTGGTTCGGTCTAAACTGACCTACGTCCACGGGGTAATTGGAAGCTTGTATTTCTTTGAGATGTTTTGTAAGGGATACATTTACAGATACAAATCAGTCCTATTTATAGGACAACAAAGAAGAAAAAACACTCAGAAAACAAAGTGCCTGGAAACATGGATGTCTAAAGCCACAGAAAATGGATGTTTCTTCCTTTTCCTTTTTTGACCAATTTGTTTGCCATTACTGAATTGGTGGCTTCACCTACTCAACAATCTCCCACTTGAAGCCACGGAACAATCTTCACCTGTGCTTTAACTGTGCATTTGTATCTCTGTAAGAAAACTTTAGTATCTTCAATGCTCTTCCAGTTACCCGGTCTCCTCAACATTATTCCTGGAGACCAGCTGAAGCCACGCACAGCTTCAGCTTATCCAACGTTACACATTTGGTGAACATGTCCGCTGGATTCCTAGCACCTGAGATATTCTTCAAGTTGATTGTTCCATCAGCAATCAATCCTCTCACGAAGTGATACCTTATCCCAATGTGCTTCGTCTTCTTGTGATACACAGGATTCTTAGATCAATCCTCTCACGAAGTGATACCTTATCCCAATGTGCTTCGTCTTCTTGTGATACACAGGATTCTTAGCAAGTTTCACTGCACTTTCATTATCACAGTGCAGTATGTACTCAGTCTGCTTCTTCCCTAACTCTTCCAGAAAAGCCTTCAACCATACAAGCTCTTTACTGGCTTCAGCAATAGCCATGTATTCTGCTTCTGTTGTGGACAAAGCTACACTTTTCTGGAGCCTGGACATCCAACTGACTGCAGTTCCTCCCACTGTGAAAACGAAACCTGTGGTGCTTTTAAATGTCTCTTTGCAGCCACCCAGGTCAGCATCTGTATAGCCTCTAAGAACTAAATCCTTTCCTTTGAAACATAGCCCCATCTTTGAAGTTCCTTTCAAATAACGAAGCACCCACTTTACTGCTTCCCAATGTTCTCTTCCCGGATTCGACATAAACCGACTGACAACTCCGACTGCGTGTGCTATGTCGGGTCTTGTGCACACCATAGCGTACATCAAACTACCCACTGCAGATGCATACGGGACTCTAGCCATGTCAGCTTTTCTTCTTCTGTTTTGGGACACTGATCTTTGGTAAGCTTGAGGTGACTCCCCAAGGGTGTGTTTCTTGGCTTGGTCTTCTCATTGTTAATACCGAATTTCTCTAACACTTTCCTGATGTACTTTTCCTGGGATAGTGTTAGAGATCCATCTTTCTTGCTCCTGGTGATACTCATCCCGAGTATCTGTTTAGCTGCACCCAAATCCTTCATCTCGAATTCTTTGGACATTTGCTTCTTTAACTTGTTGATCTCGTTCATGTCTGATCCTGCAATCAACATATCATCTACATAAAGCAGTAGAATGATATACGAACCCTTGAATTTCTTCAGATAACAGCAGTGATCGGCTTCACATCTCTTGTAACCGGTTCTCACCATGAAATCATCAAACTTCAAGTACCATTGCCTTGGTGCTTGTTTCAGACCATATAGACTCTTCTTCAGCTTGCAAACCCAATTCTCTTTTCCAACAACCTGAAACCCCTCAGGTTGTGCCATATAAATGTCTTCATCAAGGTCACCATGTAGAAACGCTGTCTTTACATCTAGCTGCTCTAGATGCAAATTTTCTGCTGCTACAATGCTCAGAACTAATCTGATGGTGGTCATCTTCACCACTGGAGAGAAGATTTCATCAAAGTCAACCCCCTTCTTCTGTTGAAAACCCTTGACCACTAAACGGGCTTTATACCGTTTAGATCCATCTTGTTCATCCTTGACCCTGAAAACCCATTTATTATGAAGAGCTTTCTTGTCATGCGGAAGCTTAACAAGAACCCAAGTATTGTTCTTCTGTAGTGAATTCATTTCATCCTTCATAGCTCGCTCCCACTGGAACGAGTCCTTCATCTTGACAGCTTCAGAATAACTTTCTGGTTCACCATTTTCTGTCAAGAGAATGTAGTTGACAGAAGGACTGGGACTGTACCTGTTCGGTGGTCTAGAAACTCTGGTTGATCTTCTTACCGTAGGCTGTTGTGGTGACTGTTCGTCTTCAGACCCTGAACTCCCACTGTCAGAAACTCCCACTGTTTCTTCACTCTCACCATCTTCAGTCTCTGGTTCTGTGTTTTCAGAATTTGCCATTGGTTCTGCAGCAGAATTGTTCTTCTGATTTTTAACACTAAACTCGACTGTTTCCTTCTGAACCTTTGAATTTTCCACCTTTCTGTCTTTGTACAGTTCTGCTTCATTGAATTCTGCATGCTTGTTCGGACTACCTTTCTGTTTTCAGAATCCCAAAGCCTATAGCCCATCTTATCACCTCCATATCCAATGAAAATGTACTTCTTTGCTTTAGCATCTAACTTGTCACCTTCAGGATTGATATCATAAGCACTACACCCGAAGATTCTCAGGTGATCGTACTCAACTGCTTTACCCTTCCATTCTTCTTGAGGAATCTTGAAACCCAACGGTACTGAAGGTCCACGATTGATAAGATAGGCTGATGTGTTAATTGCATCAGCCCAGAACATCTTTGGGAGCCCCGCATTCAGCCTCATACTTCTGGCTCTCTCACATAATGTTCTGTTCATCCTCTCTGCAACCCCATTCTGCTGCGGAGTTCCTGGAACTGTGTTTATCATCTTGATCCCTCTATCAGCACAATAATCTGCAAACTCCTTGCTGATGTATTCACCACCGTTGTCGGACTTCAAGCACTTAACCTTCAAATCAGTTTCAAGTTCAACAGCAGATTTCCATTTCTTAAAAGTATCGAAAACTTCAGATTTATGTTTAAGAAAGTAAACCCATACCTTGCGTGTTGAATCATCAATGAAAGTCACAAAGTAACGAGCTCCACCAGGTGAAGCTACTGATGTCGGTCCATACATATCTGAATGGATCAGCTCTAACTTCTGAGTTTTTGGTGCTCTCCCTTTCTTTAGAAAAGTAACCTTCTTTTTCTTCCCGAGAATGCACGGTTCACAGAATTCAGACTCGACATGCTTTAATTCTGGAAGCTTTCCCTTGGCAACAAGCATCTTCATCCCCTTTTCACTCATGTGACCGAGTCTTTGATGCCATAACTTTGACTTACTCGGCTCACTAGACACTGCATTTACCCCGTCAGTTGGTACTTCAACCATGTACAAAGTGCCTGTCTTCTTCCCTCTAGCGACAACCATACTGCCTTTGACAACTTTCCATTGTCCTTTTCCGAAGTAAACATCATATCCCTGATCATCAAGCTGACCGATGGATATTAACATCCTCTTCAAACTCGGAATAACCCGAACATCTTTCAGGATCCAGATTGTTCCCAATGATGTCTTCAACTCTATGTCTCCAATCCCTGTAATGTCTAGACTGTAATTATTAGCCAAACGAACTTTACCAAAGTTACCTGTTCGTAGATTCTTCATCTTCTTCGTGCTAGACGTAGCATGAAATGATGCTCCTGAATCCATAATCCAGTCTTCAACAGTATTTTCGACACAGCAGATAAGAGCATCTTCTGAGTCTGAGGCTGTGGCAGCATTTACCTCCTGTTTATCTCTAGAAGGTTGTGTGCACTGACTTCTGAAATGACCAATTCCTTACAGTTCCAACACTGTATATCTTTTCTTGGCTTTGCAGGTCTCGACTTGCTTCTTCGTTTAGACTTCGACCTTCCCCGGTTTCCTCCTCTATTGATATTTCTCCCTCTTCCTTCAGTACTGAGCAACGAGCTTGTTTCTCCAGAATTCCTCCTTCTGGAATCCTCATTCAGTATCAAATCCCGAACCTTACTGAATGTGAGTGTCTCAATCGATCCTGTAATTGCTGTGATCGTTCCTGACCAGCTGTCAGGTAATGATGACAATAATAAACAAGCCTGTAATTCATCATCTATTTTAAAATTCACCGACGACAAACGTGTCAAATGAGATTTAAATAGATTAATATGCTCAGTGACAGAACTTCCCTCTTTCATTCGAGTGTTGACTAACTCCCGAATTAAAAACACCTTATTTGCGGGAGACGGCTTTTCGTACATATTGGTCAAAGCTTCCATAATTCCACGCGCCGTGGTTTGCTCCATAATGTTATACGCAACATTCATGGACAATGCGAGCCGTATCGTTGACATCGCCTTCTTGTCAATCAATGCCCAATTATTCGGTACTGGTGTAGGAGGAGGTTCTAGAGCAGCATCTAACTCCTTCTGTATAAGCAAATCTTTAATTTGCATCTTCCACCATCCAAAATTTTTCCGTCAAATTTATCGATCTTAATTTTACCGTCTTCTTCCATTAATAACAAATTAACAAATAACTACTAACCAAATAGGTTCGTACTGCTAAGTGGTAATTTATGGAAGTAATATACGAAAGCAAGAAAACTTATCTTTTTCGAGCTTTGAACGACGATAAACAACCAAGTTGTGAATGATGGAGACTTTGTGAAAAAGTGCAGGGGTCTCTTTTGTCAATAAGAAAACTTGATTTTTTTTCTTCAAAAGAAAGGAACACCTTTTTCTTTCTTTCCACCTTGAGTACGCAGATTCTTTCTTCCACTTTAAAAAAAAACTTGCTCCTTTTCTTTCTTCTCTGTGAGCAGACCACCAAAAAGAGATCCCAAACCACTCTCTCTCTCCAACACACATTCACACACACACACAGTAATGGCGAAATCACTGTTGATGGTGTGACTGCTCGATCCCGAGTGGCGTCTGGTGGCGATCCGTTGCGGTGCTAGCGGCGGTGTCGTGTTGCGGTTCCGGTGGCGACTGCTTGATCTAAGTCCCGACTGCTCGAGGGGAAGAGGCCGGCGGGGGTGTGATGACCGATCGCGACTGCTGCTCTATCGCTAACTCCGATTTCACTCACCAGGTACCTTCTCTCTTCACCTTCTTCTCTGTTCGTGTGAGTCTGTCTAGAGCCTGAGCTCTGATACCAGTGTTAGGTTATCACGACACACACAAACACAAACACGATGATTTACGTGGTTCGGTCTAAACTGACCTACGTCCACGGGGTAACTGGAAGCTTGTATTTCTTGAGATGTTTGTAAGGGATACATTTACAGATACAAATCAGTGCTATTTATAGGACAACAAAGAAGAAAAAACACTCAGAAAACAAAGTGCATGGAAACATGGATGTCTAAAGCCACAGAAAATGGATGTTTCTTCCTTTTCCTTTTTTGACCAATTTGTTTGCCATTACTGAATTGGTGGCTTCACCTACTCAACAAGAAAGTGATTACCAAGAGGGAAGATGTGAGAGTTTTGTCTAAGAATGGGCATGGATATATAGTGTCAATGGTGAGACAGAGTTTAAGGATACAACAGGGGCGTCTCAACGTTTTAGAGGCCTAAAGCGAAAATTAAAGTGGTGGCTTTTTAAAACTTTATCTTTAAAACCTTCTTATGTTTTGAAGCACAAGCACTAGTTGATTCCTAAATCATTTTATTCAAAGCAAATCCTAATTGATTCAATGATTTTATATTCTAATATAAACTATAACAAGTAAATAAAACTAAAACAAATAAACAATTAGCAATTTGCAAATCAAATAAATAGAAGCATATACAAAGCTAAAACAAATTTAGAACAATTAGCAATTAACAATTTGTCCCTAGAACAAAGAATTAAAGAAAAACAATTAGCAATACATAAAGCACTTTACCTTATTTAGGGAGAGAATCAATCAATCAAAGAACCCGCTCAGCCTAGTACCTAATCGTGAGTCCGTTACTCTACTAGATGTCCGGATGATATCAAAATTTAAAGGCTTCTTAATTGCAACGAAATCAAAGAAGCAAATCGTGATTCCACTGGATGAAATTAGAGAAGCAAACGAAGATTAGGGGTCTTTTATTCGTTACAGCAGTGAAGAAATCGAAGTTTTGCATGGCTGGGTTTGCTTGGGGCAAGCAAAATCATAGGTGAACGATGAAATCGAAGGTTCGCGGTTGTTCATCTTAACCTTATGGCTTTGTTCGTCTCTTCATTTCAACTTCCCCGCCCCAACCCCCAATCAGGAATTGACCAATTGCATGTGTTGAAGATCTAAGACCTGTCGACCTAGGTTTCATTCTTTCTTTCATTTATTCATTCAGTTTCTTTATTAGTTTATTCTGGGCTTAGACTGAGAATTATATAATAAAATATTTTTTTTGGTGGCCTATTAGAATGGGTGGGCCTAAAGCCCTAGCTTATTTTTTTAAACTGTTGAGCCGCCCCTGGGATACAACACTAACTTATCATAGGTCGAAGGTTAGTTCCTAACTTATCATAGATAATACATTTAATTTGTTATGTTAAACTTATCTAGTCTGTTTGTCTTCAAATAGGAATGCAGGGTAGCATGTATCTTTCGTTTAAATATTTGCCTTCTCTTTTAATTGTGCCCGTACTATTTGAAGTTCTTGAAAAATAAGAACTATTATGTAAAACTTTTTGGTGTGTTTTATATCTTTTGTTGTAAAGTTATTTAATACTACGTACTCTCAAGCCATTCAATATTAATAACAAGTCATCCAATCCTTAGTGCAACAGATTCAATTTTCCGCTTTTTCCTATGCGTAAATTTACCAGTTTTTCCTATGTGTCTTCCATTTTGATGTTTAACATTTTACATGATCTATCTAAATATGGCATGTCGAGCTATATTTAGAAAACTAAATTTGACTACCAAAATATGAAATTGTCTTCCTAAATGAATACGTGAAGTAGTGAATCAAAGATTCACATGCTTATATAAATTAAAAGAAACAAATAAAGACTTGATTACAAGTGCGAATCTGTGGCAGCAAAATTTGAGCTCTATATGATGGAATTCAAGTCTGCCACTATGGATTTGCCACATAATCTGACTTGCCGATACCTTTCTTTCATTACATTTGGGCATCATAACTCCAAATCTACCCTAAGTTACTATATTTATAATTTGGTCCATTTTTTGCCCTATAAGTCTGACGGCTTTAAGAACAGCTTTAAAATAAAAAAATATTACGTCGTTTGAAACATAGCTTACAAGTGCTTACCGCACCCCGAAACTTTCAAAAGCCAAATAAGAAGAAAAGAAAAGGAGGTTCAGTTATAAAATAAGTTTAAGGGCTAAAAGTGGTATTAGTGAAGGGTTCATACCCTAAGATATTTCTATAAATGGAAAGAGCCACCTCTTTAAGGGATGCCTTGCACACTAAGGTGCTGTTTGTTTTTTCTGCAGAAAAACGTCTGCAGTCTGCGGACCACATCTGCAGACATCTGCAGCAGAAGAGGTGGACCAAACATCTGCAGTCTGTAAAAAAGAGACTGTTTGTTTTTTAACATCTGCAGAATGCTAAAATATTTGTAATAAAACTAAAACTATTTTTTAAACTTTAAAAAGAATTTAAGAAGAATTATTTTATAATATTGATATTTTGACTTTAATTAAACAATTGGTCGTGCTTCTCATACCCTTCAGGCTACCAGTGTTCTCATCAATATAATCCTCTAGAATTCTATTCAACTCCATAGCCATATGATGGATATATAACAAATACACTCAACTCACCCCAAATTAGGAGATACAACGCCACATACAGCAGCTCCCGACGGTGGTCGGCGTCGGAGATCTGACGCCGTGAATCGGAGATCCAGATGTTCGATTTACATCCGATGAATAAGCACCAGTGAGTGTAGTTGCGGAGGAGCTTCCGGTAGAACCGCCGGAGAACAGAGTGGTCAAGTGAGTCAATGTTGTCGGGCGGTGGCTGCAGCCGCATCTGAGCGTTGGCTAGGTGGAGCACGAGGTGCTCCCGCTGGTTCGAGACGTGAGCTTGAAAGCCGAAGAACGCACCGTGAAGGTGGGGTTGAATGGAAGATGGGGTTGAATGGAAGATGGGGTGAATGGAAGAGGTTGGAAGAGGTTGGAAGACTTGTGTTTAGGTCTTCTCCAAAAAGAGGACGGGAAGACATTTTTAAGTGAAATGTCTTCCGGAAAACAAACAGTCTGCAAGCCCAAATGTCTGCGCGTCCTCTTCTTGGTGAAGACAAAAGAGGCTAAGAAGAGCTTTTGAAAAAAAACAAACAGCCCCTAAGCTTTCCTAGATTGTCTAAAAAGTAGAAAAAGACGGTGGAAGGAGAAATTCAAGAAAAATCACATAAATGTATGAATTTCTATTCATTGTGAATATATCTTTGTTGGATGATGTATATTTGTTGCAATAATTATATACATATATATATATATATATATAATATATTATATACTATATATCATAATACATCATACATACATACATACATACATACATAAGACATACATACATACATACATACATACATACATACATACATACATACATACATAATACATACATACATACATACATACATACATACATAATACATACATACATACATACATACATACATAATACATCATACATACATACATACATACATACATACATACATACATACATACATACATACATACATACATACATACATACATACATACTACATACATAATACAACATACATACATACATACATACATACATACATACATACATAAATACATACATACTACTACATACATACATTACATACATACATACATACATACATACAACATACATACATACATACATACATACATACATACATACATACATACATACATACATACATAATACATACATACATACATACATACATACATACATACATACATACATACACATACATAATACATACATACATACAACATACAAGATATATATATCTATATATATATATTGGGAAAGTTCCCCCTAAGAATAATTTTTTCCCTAAGAAATCTAAGAAGCATTTATAGCCACTAATACATGTTTAAGGGCATTTCCAGTAATTATATCAAATAAAGGAACAAAGGGGCGTTATGGTAATTTGACAATATAAAATAGAAAAACACAAAATTACGGTTTCAAAACACGTAATCTGTCAATTATTCTCCTCACCGTGATTCAACAATCGAAATCAAGTAAGTTCTTCAAATTATTTGTGAAATCCATTCAATTGTTGAAGTTATATTACTGATTTATGTTTTTTGCTGAAAAAACAGAATCAAAACGACCTAAATGAAGAAGAAATCGACAATTCATAGCGACGGTAAGTTCCTGAATTAGTACAAAATCGATTAATATGTATAGTGAATACTAAATTTCAAACCGAGATCATATATGTACTGCATTCTAAACTTGATTGTTGCTGGTTTGTTTATATAGATGATTAGTTTAGTTACAAAGTCGATTTCATATATGTACTGTACTCAAAAATTTACTGCATTATAAATTCAAATGGATTTAATGTATGTACTGTATTCTAAACTTGATTTGTAATTTTATAAGTATGAACATAGATTTATCATAAATGTGCTGTATTCTTGGTATTTTAAAATTGGTGTACCTATACATGCATGAACACCATTATATACTTGTACATCATATTTGTGTTGTATTCAACAGATATGTACTATATTCTAAACATCTCATGCATATATCATGTTATATGCACTATATGCATTTAACATTGATATATATTGAGGTTGTGGTAATATGTTCTAGATAGTACAAAGTATGAACATAGATTTTAAACACTATATGCACATGTTATGCTGTATTTCAACATATGTACTATATTCTAAAATCTCATGCATATATCTTGTATTGTACTGTATTGCAACAGATATGTAGTATAATTTAGGTTTAATGTTATAGGTTAGATTTCTGTGTCGCACATATCCTATATTATTTCAACAGCACACTTAATGAAAACAACACACTTATGAAAAAAAAGCACATATAATGATAATACATAGAAACAAATACAGCACAAACATATAAACAGCGAAACAAATACAGCACAAATATATAGATACATCACAATAGAAAAAACCACTGATTCATATAAGGTACTTTAATTAAAACATCACATATAAGGAAAACAGTACATGTAATGAAAAACAACACACTTAATGAAAACAAACACAGTAATGAACATAGATTTTAAACACTATATGCACATGTTGTGCTGATTTCAACATATATGTACTATTCTAAAAATCTCATGCATATATCTTGTTATCTTGTGCTGTATTGCAACAGATATGTAGTATAATTGTAGGTTTAATGTTATAGGTTAGATTTCTGTGTTGCATAGTACTATATTATTAAACAGCACACTTATGAAAACAATACACTAATGAAAAAAAGCACATATAATGATAATACATAGAAACAAATACAGCACAAACATATAACAACGAAACAAATACAACACACACATATAGATACAGCACAATAGAAAACCACTGATTCATATAAGGTACTTTTAATTTAAAACATCACATATAAGGAAAACAGTACATGTAATGAAAACAACACACTTAATGAAAACAAACACAGTTAATGAACATAGATTTTAAACACTATATGCACATGTTGTGCTGTATTCAACATATATGTACTATATTCTAAATCTCATGCATATATCTTGTTATCTTGTGCTGTATTGCAACAGATATGTAGTATAATTGTAGGTTTAATGTTATAGGTTAGATTTCTGTGTTCATGTACTATATTATTTCAACAGCACACTTAATGAAAACAACACACTTAATGAAAAAAAGCACATATAATGATAATACATAGAAACAAATACAGCAAAACATATAAACAACGAAACAAATACAACACAACATATATAGATACAAACATTAGAAAAAACCACTGATTCATATAAGGTACTTTTAATTTAAAACATCACATATAAGGAAACAGTACATGTAATGAAAACAACACACTTAATGAAAACAAACACAGTTAATGAACATAGATTTAAACACTATATGCACATGTTGTGCTGTATTTCAATATATATGTACTATATTCTAAAATCTCATGCATATATCTTGTTATCTTATGCTGTATTGCAATAGATATGTAGTATAATTGTAGGTTTAATGTTATAGGTTAGATTTCTGTGTTGCACATGTGCTATATTATTTCAACAGCATACTTAATGAAAACAGCACACTTAATGAAAAAAGCTGCGGCTTTGGTTTTGTGAAATTGAAGATCCTTATGATTGTTTCAACGATCGAACGCTGCAATAGTGGTATTGAAATCGGTTGGAATTGCAAATTATAATAAAAACTCACGATCTCAGGATTTAATTCGTGAAATTGATGACGATGACAACTTGATTCGATCAAATTCGCCTCGAATCAGAATATGATCCATCCGAGCGCTGCAATACTGATTAGTTATTGAAATCAATTTGAATTCTATCGTACATGAACTGATCGTGGATTCGAGTGTGAAATTGAGGTCGATCCCCGCTGAAATCGTGAATTTTGTTGAAGAACAACAGTTTGAAGAATTTGAATAATATATTATTTCCAAAATACCCTCCATGACTAAAAATTAAAAATGCCACATGTCACTATGATATTTATTCTTAGGCAACTTAGGCAACTAATTATTCTTAGTTGAACATCTACCATATATATATATACTAGCTTTACAAAACCCGTGTATTACACGGTTTGAATGAAAAGAAATAAATAGAATAAAATTTTATTAATTATAAATTGATATTTTAAAATAAGATATGATTAAATCTTTTTTATATAAATAAAAATAAATTTTTATTTAAAATAAACATTTAAAAATATGATAATTAAAAACTTTCTTCTATAACTCTCAATTTAAATATTTTATTTATAAAAGTTTTACTTTTTAAAAACACCAATTTAAAATATTTTGTATTTTTTAAAAAGTTTGATGCTCTAATTTTTTTAAAATAATGAAAAAAAATTCTTAGAAATAAAGTATTAAAAATATCTCTTGCTTAATTTATTAAAAAACTATTTTAATAAAAAAAAAAGTAATATTAGTAGTAGTTAATGTTATTATAAATAGGAGAGAGAAGCGAGAAAAACATTATCGAGAAACAATATGGTGTTGACATGTGTCATCTTAAATACTTTTATTAGAGTAGGGGATATATCTTATATAATATATATATATCTATATATATATATATATATATATATGCATGTTTAGATCTCGGCTAGAATGGACTTAATTCTAGGGGTTTTCACGAGTTCGTCGCAATGTGACTAGATTAGCATATTTTACTTTTTAATGATTTTATGGGTAAGAATGCATACTGATAATGTTGTATTACACCATATCTATAAACCATGATATCTATGTGTTTGAAGGATAGAACAGTGTAATATTTTCATGAACTAAAATTAGTGCGATTTGATCTGTTTTAGTTGACAAGGAATAGAAGTATGATATTTTTACTTGAGTAGCAGGGTTTCGTATATGGTGCATTATTCGGCCATAGTATCCAGGTGGTGAAAGTACCCGTCCTTAGTAATCGATAGTAGTACTCGGCCTTTCTAATCAGTATTAGCACTCAACACTAGCTTTTAGTTTTATAATAGAACTCAACTGTAGTAGTTCTCACCTCTATGAATATGTTCAACTAGGAGTGGTTCATAGCTTGATGAAAGTATTCAATTAAGGGTAGTTTCTGTGTGACAACCCGAGTTTTCGGTTAATATTATTAAACTAACATTCAACGCTTATCGCCAATTTAATCCATTTTACTATTATTTAAGAATAATAATAATAATAATAATAATAATTAATAATAATAATAATAATAATAATAATAACAAAATTGTTTTATAAGAATTAAAAGCTTAGGGGGTTAAAATGTAAAATTTAAAACTTATTTTAAAATGTTTTCTGCATAAAATGATAAGAGTACAAAACCCCAGGGACCAAATGTGTAATTTTTCTTTTAAACCACCCCCCCCCCCCGCCGTCGCCATTTCTTTCCCCGTCCGGCCACTCTCCGGCCAACTCCGGCGACCCCCCAACACCTAAAACGAACGCGGTTTGGACCTAAATAAAGTTCCCGACATATTTCCGTGGATGAATCGAATGTGGACCAACATCCAATTTAAAAATTGGTAGTGCAATTGCCACTAAACCCGACCATCCACGATTTCGGCCGACCATCCACCATTATCGCGCACTATGCTGTAAATTAATCGGAATAATCGCGTATATAAGACCATATATTAGTCCCTAATCGAATGCACCATTCAAACCCATCTGAAACATAACTAAACTTCTCGAATTAAACACTATATCATCGCGACCTGTAACCTACTCGAACACCACTCTCCGGCCTTCCTAACTAGCAATTAACAGAGGGTTTTTGATCCTTAGCATCATTAAAAACTTCATGTTCAAGGAATTGAATTATAATCACTGATTGGGCATAAATCGAACCTCAAGAAGTCGCGAACTGTTCTTCGTGGGTTAATCATCAAATCGACACCATTCTGGTAATTAAACACACCCACACTCTCGATTTTAAGTGGGGATTAAAAGCCCCATGAATGTTTTCGTAAACATAATCAAATCGAGGGTCAATTTGACCCAAATCAAATATAGGGTTCATACGGGAATTGGGTTCGATTGTGTTTGTGTTTAAAGGATTTAAAAGCCGGGCATTACCGAGGCCACGGCCTTTGGTTCACCGGTTCCCTGCCCATTATCCATCCGAGAGGTCCCGGCTTCGACCCCGGGCCACCTCATTTATTTTTTTAATAGCTTTCTAAGCTTTTAAAAATTACAAAAAATACCTAAAAATTATAAAAATTATTTTATAAACGCTGTTTATTTTTAAAACCACCAAATTAATTACTGGAATTTATTTCCTAAAATATCTTAACATTTATTTTTATTAATTTCAAAACAAATGATATAATCAAACTAACTTTTATAGATTTAAATATTGTTTATTTTATTAAAACATTACATGTTCAATAATACAATTGTATTATGTTTTTAATTTAACTTATTACTTATCATTGTTTCAAATAATAGATCATGAATCTTTTGATCCAATGATATTTTTAAATATATATCCAACCTTTATATTTAAATTGTTTTCTTTCAAGATAATTAAATGAATAGTCTTTTTAATTGAATCAAAACATAAATGATTACGTTAAAAACTTATTACTTATAAAAACCCCAAATACTTATCGAAACCCTAGTTCACGTATAATCGTTAAACCTTATTAATAACCTAAATCTTAAAATGTATATATACATGTTTAGGTACCTCGTGAAGGCGTTCGTTGGAACGACGATTATCATCCTATTTAATCATCTTATATACATACTTATACGCCAAGTGAGTTTACAGCCTCACTTTTACTTATACTCTTTGGGGGAGAGAAACATGCTGTTTTCATAAACGGTACATTACATTGGATTTTTGTAATACTGCATATACTTGATACTATGGTGTTATACTTTGCCCTTCGCACCGTTAATATGGACTTAGCGAGGTGATTGTTAGTAGTATTACTGGGATTGACATACCCCACCCGGGCTAGTCGCGCTAGCACAACGTTCGTCAAATGGGTGAACGGTTAGCCTAATTACAAGTGTTGTGGTGTGTGATCCACGGCCGGGCCTGCTTTATTATTGATTACATGTCAGCTCGGTCGCCACTTCATACACATAGGGATCATTATGGATTAGCTACCCATTGTATGCTTTGATTACAAAATCTAGGAATTTCAATACTGATACTTACTGTTTTCTGATAAACCTGTGAACTCACTAGTCTTGTACTGAGATTTTGCATGTTTTCTCTCTGGACATTGATATGGCACGTTTAGGAGCACAGCATCTACCGCATGTCATTCCGCATTCACCACAAACTGTTTCCAAGTTTACTTTGTATTTACTTTACATAAATTGGATTGGACGCGTGTTTGCGTGTTCCAAAACTATTGTTAAATGTTTACTGTATTCGCTTCCGCATTACTTGAACATAATTGGTTTGTTTCATTATTATTAAGAAATCTATATGTTTTGTAATTATCGAGTAGTTTGGTGTAACTGATGCTTATCTGAGATCCTGGTTATGTCACACGCCTGACGGTAAAACCCCGTTCGTGGAAATTGAGGGTGTGACAGATTGGTATCAAAGCATTAGTTATAGCGAACTAAAATGAACTTTACATCTCATCTGCATTGCATTTTAGACTATAGCTGGATTTGCATTAGTTACACATACATAGATTACTAAGCTATGCCTACTAAATTGGTTGCCTGAGAATTTTTGCTTTAACATATCCCTGTGAGCATATGGCTACCGGGATGGTGGCTCCGAGTTGCTGTGAGTCACGGGAGAGTTTGTGTGCATTTGACATCGCCTAAATGTTCTTCATGATTTGTGTGACACATAGACACCTGTATTCTGGATTTCCTGGCAAAAGGCCCTCGGGCTAAGGCAAGCATATCGCATAAATCTCATTGTGAGACCAGTTATGCTTACCTGGGGATTTCTGGGATGAGTGATAAACTATGGTCAATACACAGGTCTCTAAGGCAAATGGGTCAAATTACCTTGGCGTGTAAATGATTCCCAAACTTTACTGACCCTTTCGTATACTTTGATTGATCGACCCCGATATAATACATAGATATTTGGTACTTCTATCATTGATGACCACTGTACTTGATAAGATATGTTAGCCTGATAGGAGGAACCGGGGTGATCATGCAAAGCAAATTACCATTACGGGTGCACACGTAATTGTAATTTGTCTTGCATGCTAAGTCCGGTGAGTCTGGTCGAGTGGTAACATTGTAGTCAGTATAAGTCATCATTCCTACACCTTGAGCAAGAAAGTCTCGGTCTTCATAGAACATAGCCACTGATGTGAACTATCCATCAGTTCTACTTGTAGGAATGCTCACCCTTACCTTGAATTTGGACGAAATTCAAACCATGACATTTGTGTTAATCCCTCGGATTCGGACTGATTCTCTAGCTTGTCTATTTCTTTAAATCCTTGAATTTCTCTTCCTTTTCATTCCAAGACAAAAGGTTTATTTTCATACGACTGATAGCTTTTGATATTTGGTAATTTAAAGAATGTCTGGAAGAGGACCTGGACGCGGGAGAGGTAACATCTAAATGACGCCTGCGAATTGGCAGCAATAATCAATCATAGTATTACCATAGCGTTGGCAAACCAACACCCTCCACAGTAGAACCCTATTGGACACCGACTTGCACCTACAAGTCCTTTATGGACTGCAAGCCTAACCCGTTCAATGGAACTGAGGGAGCGGTGGGACTGCTCCGTTGGTTCGAAAAGCTGGAGTCGGTGTCCGAAATCTGCAACTGCCCTGCTGGGAATAGGGTAAAATATGCTGCTGGCACACTGGATGGTGCTACTCTGAGCTGGTGGAACACACAAGTTCAGATGTTGGGCGTTGAAGCTGCAAACGCCACGACATGGGAAGAATTCAAGAATCTGCTGAAAGAGGAGTACTGTTCACGAGATGAAGTACAAAAACTGGAAACCAAATTTTGAAACCTGAAGATGGTAGGTTCTGAAATCGAAGCCTACACAACTCGTTCTCACGAGTTGGCTACTCTGTGCCCTACTATGATTAACCCGGCTTACAAACGGGTTGAGAGGTACATTGATGGGCTAGTTCCAGAAATACAGAGCATGGTCACCACTGCAAGACCAGCTACCATACAGGAGGCTATCCGACTGGCGTACAAGCTGACGGATTAGGCCGTCGCACAGGGCAAGGTACCCCCGCGAGGGGCTGCATCGGGTTCCAATGAGAACAAGAGAAAATGAGAACCTCCTGCCAGTGGGAAGCAATCATCACCCTTCCCTCATCAACAACAGCAACACAAGAAGTTTAAACCGTCCCAATCTTCTCATTCGGGCGGCTATCATGGAAATCTCCCAAAGTGCAACAAATGTCAGCTCCATCATACTGGGCAGTGCACAAGGAACACTTGTGAGAGGTGCGGGAAGTCTGGGCATGTTGCCAAGTATTGCCGGGTAAACCTCTCGGGAAAAGCACCTCAACAATAGCAGAACCACAATCAGACTGTGTGTTATGAATGTGGTCAACCCGGACACTTTAAAAAGGATTGCCCGAGACGGAAAAAGAATGGTGATAATGGTGCTGCTGATAAGCCCAAAGACAACAACAATGGTGGTGGCGGTGGCAGAGGCAGAGCCTTCATCATGGGTTCAGGTGAGGCTCAAAATGACCCTACTGTAGTGTCTGGTAGATTCACTATTAATGGATGTTATGCCTCTATTCTATTTGACTCTGGTGCTGATAAGAGTTATGTGTCCACCAAGTTTAGTAAAACACTAGGAATGGTGCCTACTGACTTGAGTTCTAAGTATGCTATAGAAATAGCCGATGGTAGGACGATAACATCAACACAAGTGTTTAAAAACTGTAAGCTAGGCTTATCCGGACACACTTTCTGCATAGACCTTATTCCTGTCACACTAGGAAGCTTCGATGTAGTAGTCGGGATGGATTGGTTATCCCAGAACAGTGCTGAGATCGTTTGCAAGGAGAAGCTGGTCAAGTTACCTATTTCGGACGATGAAATTCTTACAATGGAAGGTGAAAAGGTGGGTAAGGTGGTCGGCATCATATCATATTTAAAGGCTCAGAAATGTCTCAGAAAAGGACACCTTGCTTGTTGGCACTTATTACTGAAACGAAGGCGGATGAAAGGCGAGTTGAAGATATTCCCGTTGTTAGAGACTTTCCTGAGGTATTTCCCGAAGACCTACCTGGTCTTCCTCCACACAGACAGGTGGAATTCCAGATTAAATTAGCACCTGGAGCAGCTCCGATCGCTCGGGCGCCGTACCGTTTGGCACCGAACGAACTACAAGAGCTATCTAAGCAATTGCAAGAATTGTTAGACAAGGGATTCATACGTCCCAGCTCTTCACCCTGGGGAGCTCCAGTGATTTTCGTTAAAAATAAAGATGGAACCTTCAGGATGTGTATTGACTACCGCGAACTGAACAAGGTGACAATCAAGAATAGGTATCCACTTCCACGCATTGATGATTTGTTCGACCAGTTGAAAGGATCTAGCTACTATTCCAAGATTGACTTGAGATCAGGCTATCATCAGTTGAGGGTTCGAGAGGAAGACATCTCCAAGACTGTGTTTCGGGCACGCTATGGGCACTACAAGTTCACCGTAATGCCTTTTGGGCTGACCAATGCCCCAACAGTTTTCATGGACCTCATGAACCGTGTCTGCAAACCTTATTTGGATAAGTTTGTCATTGTCTTCATTGATGACATACTAATCTACTCCCGTAATAAGGAAGATCATGAGGGACATTTGAAGACCATACTGGAATTACTGAGAGATGAACAGCTTTACGCGAAGTTCTCAAAATGTGACTTCTGGAGGCGTGAAGTACAATTCCTTGGGCATGTGGTGAATGAAAAGGGTATACATGTTGATCCTTCAAAGATTAAAGCAATCAAGGAATGGCCGGCACCAAAGACGCCTACTGAGGTGCGACAATTCCTAGGTTTGGCAGGCTATTATCGTAGGTTCATCGAAGGATTTTCGAAATTGGCACAACCTTTGACTGCCCTAACTCGTAAGGGAGTAATATACAAGTGGGGCAGCAAAGAGGAAGCAGCGTTTCAAGCGCTTAAAGACAAACTCTGCAGCGCACCAATCCTAGCCTTACCAGAAGGGACTGATGACTTTGTTGTTTACTGTGATGCATCCATCCAAGGTTTGGGATGTGTACTGATGCAACACGACAAAGTCATAGCTTATGCATCCAGACAGCTCAAGGTGCATGAGAAGAACTACACTATGCATGATCTGGAACTAGGAGCTGTAGTGTTTGCCTTGAAGATCTGAAGGCACTACTTATATGGAACCAGGTGCACGATCTATACAGATCATAAGAGCCTCCAGCACATATTTGACCAGAAAGAATTGAATATGCGACAACAACGGTGGTTAGAGTTACTCAATGATTATGACTGTGCGATCAAGTATCATCCTGGTAAGGCTAATATGGTAGCCGATGCCCTTAGTCGTAAAGAAACATTAAAGTCTCGTCGGGTGCGCGCATTGCAAATGACTATCCACTCCGATCTGCCACTGCAAATCAAAGCTGCTCAATCTGAGGCCTTGAAGAAGGAGAACCTGAAAGCAGAATCCATACGAGGCATGGAGAAACAGTTGGAGGTTAAAGCTGATGGAATCCGTTATTTTATGAAACGGATCTGGGTACCACAGTACGGGAATTTGCGAGAGCTGATAATGGATGAAGCTCATAAGTGACGTTACTCGATTCATCCAGGTTCAGACAAGATGTATCAGGACCTGAAAGAATTTTACTGGTGGCCGAAAATGAAAGCGGAGATAGCCACATACGTAAGCAGATGCTTAACTTATTCCAAGGTTAAGGTGGAATACCAGAGACCATCCGGTTTACTACAACAACCGGAAATTCCAGTGTGGAAATAGGAGCAGATCTCCATGGACTTCATCACGAAGTTACCTAGGACTCCCATCGGATGCGATACCATTTGGGTTATAGTAGATCGCTTAACGAAATCCGCACACTTTCTGGCAATCCAAGAGACTGATCGAATGGAGAAGCTGACACGTATCTATTTAAGGGAAATAGTCTCTCGGCATGGCGAGCTAATATCTATCATTTCTGATCATGACGCTCGGTTCACTTCTCACTTCTGGCAATCATTACAACGATCATTGGGGATATGAGTACTGCGTATCACCCGTAGACTGATGGTCAAAACGAGCGTACGATCCAGACATTGGAAGATATGTTACGAGCCTGTGTGATCGATTTTGGCAGCAGCTGGGAAACTCATTTACCATTGGTTGAGTTCTCCTATAATAACAGTTATCACACCTCGATCAAGGCAGCTCCATTTGAGGCACTGTATGGACGTAAGTGCCGATCTCCTATCTGTTGGGCAGAAGTAGGAGAAAGCCAACTTACATGACCTGAACTTGTGCACGAAACGACCGAGAAGATCGTGCAAATACGTAACCGTATGGCAGCAGCACGTGATCGACAAAAGAGTTACGCTGACAAGCGTCGTAAGCCATTGGAGTTTCAGGTTGGTGACAAAGTACTATTGAAAGTCTCACCCTGGAAAGGTGTAATACGCTTTGGTAAACGGGGGAAACTAAACCCTAGGTACGTGGGGCCGTTTGAGATTGTCAAACGGATTGGCCGGTGGCTTATCAACTGAACCTACCTGACCAACTTAGTGGAGTACACAATGTGTTTCATGTGTCAAACCTAAGGAAGTGTCCTGCTGATGAATCACTGGTTGTTCCATTAGAAGAACTGGAAATTGATGAAAAGCTTCGTTTCGTTGAAGAACCAGTAGAGATTATGGATCGAGAAGTCAAGACACTAAAGCGTAGCAAAATTCCCATTGTGCGCGTTAGATGGAACTCTAAGCGTGGCTCAGAATTCACCTGGGAACGCGAGGACCAAATGAAGAAGAAGTATCCACAACTATTCAACCACCAGACTTCCACTTCTTAAGAAATTTAAGAAACCCAAGCGAGCTGAACACCCTTCTAATGTTGCTGTTAAACTTGACGTTCGGTGTTATTGTATTCTAATTTTCAGGACAAAAATTCTTTCAACAAGGTGATAATGTGACAACCCGAGTTTTCGGTTAATATTATTAAACTAACCTTCACCGCTTATCGCCAATTTAATCCATTTTACTATTATTTAAGAATATAATAATAATAATAATAATAATAATAATAATAATAATAATAATAATAATAATAATAATAATAATAATAATAATAATAATAACAAAATTGTTTTATAAGAATTAAAAAGCTTAGGGGTTAAAATGTAAAATTTAAAACTTATTTTAAAATGTTTTCTGCATAAAATGATAAGAGTACAAAACCCCAGGGACCAAATGTGTAATTTTTCTTTTAAACCCACCCACCCCCCCCGCCGTCGCCTTTTCTTCTCCCCATCTGGCCACTCTCCGGCCAACTCCGGCGACCCCCCAACACCTAAAACGAACGCGGTTTGGACCTAAATAAAGTTCCCGACATATTTCCGTGGATGAATCGAACGTGGACCAACATCCAATTTAAAAGTGGTAGTGCAATTGCCACTAAACCCGGACCATCCACGATTTCGGCCGACCATCCACCATTATCGCGCACTATGCTGTAAATTAATCGGAATAATCGCGTATATAAGACCATATATTAGTCCCTAATCGAATGCACCATTCAAACCCATCTGAAACACAACTAAACTTCTCGAATTAAACACTATATCATCGCGACCTGCAACCGACTCGAACACCACTCTCCGGCCTTCCTAACTAGCAATTAACAGAGGGTTTTTGATCCTTAGCATCATTAAAAACTTCCTGTTCAAGGAATTGAATTATAATCACTGATTGGCCATAAATCGAACCTCAAGAAGTCGCGAACTGTTCTTCGTGGGTTAATCATCAAATCGACACCATTCCGGTAATTAAACACACCCACACTCTCGATTTTAAGTGGGGATTAAAAGCCCCATGAATGTTTTCGTAAACATAATCAAATCGAGGGTCAATTTGACCCAAATCAAATATAGGGTTCATACGGGAATTGGGTTCGATTGTGTTTGTGTTTAAAGGATTTAAAAGCCGGGTATTACCGCGGCCACGGCCTTTGGCTCACCGGTTCCCTGCCCATTATCCATCCGAGAGGTCCCGGGTTCGACCCCGGGCCACCTCATTTATTTTTTAATAGCTTTTTAAGCTTTTAAAAATTACAAGAAAATACCTAAAAATTATAAAAATTATTTTATAAACGCTGTTTATTTTTAAAACCACCAAATTAATTTACTGGAATTTATTTCCTAAAACATCTTAACATTTATTTTTATTAATTTCAAAACAAATGATATAATCAAACTAACTTTTATAGATTTAAATATTGTTTATTTTATTAAAACATTACATGTTCAATAATACAATTGTATTATGTTCTTAATTTAACTTATTACTTATCATTTGTTTCAAATAATAGATCATGAATCTTTTGATCCAATGATATTTTAAATATATATATCCAACCTTTATATTAAATTGTTTTCTTTCAAGATAATTAAATGAATAGCCTTTTTAATTGGATCAAAACATAAATGATTACGTTAAAAACTTATTACTTATAAAAACCCCAAATACTTATCGAAACCCTAGTTCACGTATAATCGTTAAACCTTATTAATAACCTAAATCTTAAAATGTGTATATACATGTTTAGGTACCTCGTGAAGGCGTTCGTTGGAACGACGATTATCATCCTATTTAATCATCTTATGTACATACTTATACGCCAAGTGAGTTTACAGCCTTACTTTTACTTATATACTCTTTGGGGGAGAAAAACATGTTGTTTTCATAAACGCTACATTACATTGTATTTTGTAATACTGCATATACTTGATACTATGGTGTTATACTTTGCCCTTCGGACCGTTAATATGGACTTAGCGAGGTGATTGTTAGTAGTACTACTGGGATTGACATACCCCACCCGGGCTAGTCGCGCTAGCACAAAGTTCGTCAAACGGGGGAACGGTTAGCCTAATTACATGTGTTGTGGTGTATGATCCACAGCCGGGCCTGCTTTATTATTGATTACATGTCAGCTCGGTCGCGACTTCATACACATAGGGATCATTATGGATTAGCTACCCATTGTATGCTTTGATTACAAAATCCAGGAATTTCAATACTGATACTTACTGTTTTCTGATAAACCTGTGAACTCACCAGTCTTGTACTGAGATTTTACATGTTTTCTCTCAGGACATTGATATGGCACGTTTAGGAGCACAACTTGATGTTCCTAAACGTGCCATATCAAGGGTCTAATATTTGTTGTCGACCAAGTGTTCAAAACTCTTGTTATATGCATCGTAGTATTATGATAAGAAGAAAGGTAATGAAACAATAAATGACAATTTGATGTTCCGTTGCTCTAAGACAATTTCTTACCTCCAAACAAGTTTTGATATTTGGTAAAAAATTCTCCTTCAATGATTTGATTTAATGATGAAATGTATGATGTATTTTGCTATGGTTAACAAACTGTGAAAACTCCTAAGATCAGGGCCTTACATGATATTTTCTAAATGCACCTGTATCTGTGGAAATCGATGATCTCATATTTAAATATGTCAAAAATGATCCTTGACCCCTTATTTGTGGTAGTTGTGGTGGTAACTTACATGTGTATAAATGTGGTGTGAAATAAGAATTTCGCATGCGATGGTGTTCCAAGTGGTGGTCTAGAACTATTTGGGTAGATTATTTGCCCTAAAATAGAGTCCCTTTGTGTGCTCCAATTGTATGAAATATAAAAAAGAAACTCCATTAAGCTGTTATGGGTGTTGCAAGTCAGTTGCAACTTTAAAATGCCACTTATATGATGGTTATAAAGTCTACAATTGCTAACCACAAGTCGCACAGGATCTTGAAATGTAGAGTGTATCACTACTAAAAGATCGTTAGTTTTTCATCATCTTTTTTTTGTGTGTGTGTGAAGGTTCCTTAGAAATTAGTTTGTAACAAGACATCTTATGATGGTAATTACTTATGTAGCACTATATATGTTTGTAAAGGTTGTTACTTGTATATTAGCTTTACACATGAGTATTATTTCATATAAAAGAAATGTTTAGAATATAATTGTGTCTCTATGTAAAACGCGTCTTATACTTGAAGTATTAAGTGAAAATCTTGTAATTATTATAAGAGCCAAACTACGAATATATGATTACTTATGTAAGTATTATGCTATGTATCTATATTTACAATGTTATGCTTCGCATATGATTTCAGTAGGACTTTTATCAAGTAATCATAATGGAATTTTCGCAAAAAGAATACTAACCATTTGCTTTGTAGGTGCTTGATTTACTTGACTCATATTTTGAGTGTAAAAAGCATGAAACCTGCAGGATTAGCATAACCGTTGCACATTAAACTTTTATTGACGTATATATCAGACGCTTTACTTGCCACACACGCGCGCGCGTGTGTGTATATATATATACACACATAATACATATGTATATACACATATATACGTACATACATATATATACATATATATACATATATATTCATATATACATATATATACATATATACATATATATGAATAATATATATATATAAATATATATATATATATATATATATATATATGTATATATGTATATGTATGTATGTATATATGTATATATATGTATGTATATATGTATATATATGTATGTATATATATGCATGTATATATGTATATACATATATATATATGTATATATAGGTGTATATATATGTATATATATGTATATATATACATATATATACATATATATATATATATGTATATATATGTATATACATATACATCTATAGAAATATATATATATATATATATATATATACACACATATACGTCTATAGAAATATATATATATACATACATATATATACACACACATATATATATATATACATATATATATATACACATATACATATATATATACATATATATACATAATATACATATATATACTATATATGTACATATATAAATATATACATATATATATATACATATATACGTATATATACATATATATAAATATATATATATATACACATATATATACATATATATACATATAAATACATATATATACACTTATACATATATATATATGTTGTATGAGTGTATACAAATATATACATATATATATATATGGGATGTATCAAATAAAAACCATGTTCATAATTAAAAACTATGAAAAACCACCACTACGCAATCACATAATTTATAATTGATTTAACTTTTTATATTGAGTAAACTTCAATTTTTTTCAAGGTCATTATATATTTTTTCATAAAACTCCAAGGAACGTCGATGATGACGAAACGACTTATATATACGTAACTTGTAGGAATTACGTATACATAACTATTAGTTGTACATTTGGTAACACGTACTTATATATACATAACCCATACTTGTACGTAACTTTTAGTTGTACACTTTTTAATATGTACTTACATATATGTAACCCAGCTTTTATGGTTTTATTTATAATATGGTTTTCAAAGGATCCCTCCCATACACACATAACGATACACACACGCGTATATATATACATGCATACATATGTGTGTGTGTTTTGTGAATGTATGTATATATATATATATATAGGCATGCGCGAAGTAATTTTATGTTAAAAACTATGAGAAGTGCGTAAAACACTAGTAATAACACATTAATGATTTTATGAGATAATGTGGTTGGTGATTATGTTAGCGCCTCATGCATCACGTTTTAAACAAAAGAAACAAGCGTCTTTTGCAGTTCTCGTAGTAGTCGACTAATTGTTTGTTCTAAATGAAAGTCATTCAACAAAAACACACACAATACATACAAATATAAACATATATACATATATATACATACATATATATGTATACATATATACATGTATATGTATACGTGTATATATATGTATATGTATACATATATATATATATATATACATACATATACATCTATATACATATATATATATAAACGTATATGTATATATACATACATATATACATATACATATATACATGTATATGTATACATATATATACATATATACATATACATATACATATATACATGTATATGTATACATATATATATACATGTATATGTATACATACAGATATATATACATGTATATGTATACATACATATATATATATACATGTATATGTATACATATATATAGACATATACATATATATATACATGTATATGTATACACATATATATATACATGTATGTATACATATATATATACATATACATATACATATATACATGTATATGTATACATATATATATATACATGTATATGTATACATACATATATACATATACATATATGCATACATATATACATATACATATATACATGTATATGTATACATATATATATATACATACATATACATCTATATACATATATATATATACATATATATAAACATGTATGTATATATAGATATATATGTAGATATATGTGTGTATTGTATGTATATATAAATATATACATACACATATATATATATGTATATGTTTATATATATGAATGTATGTATATATATTTATGTATGTATATATATGTATGTATGTATATATATGTATGTATGTATATATATGTATGTATATATATATGTATATGTATACATATATATATATATATATACATGTATATGTATACATATATATATATATATGTATACATATATACATGTATATGTATACATACATATATATACGTGTATATGTATACATATATATATACATATACATATATACATGTATATGTATACATATATATATACATGTATATGTATTCATATATACATGTATATGTATACATATATACATGTATATGTATACATATATGTATATATATACATGTATATGTATACATATATATATACATATACATATATACATGTATATGTATACATATATATATACATGTATATGTATTCATATATACATGTATATGTATACATATATACATGTATATGTATACATATATGTATATATATATACATGTATATGTATACATATATATACATATACATATATACATGTATATGTATACATATATATATACATGTATATGTATACATACATATATACATATACACATATACATACATATATACATATACATATATACATGTATATGTATACATATATATATACATACATATACATCTATATACATATATATAAAACGTATATGTATATATAGATACATATGTAGATATATGTGTGTGTATGTATGTATATATATATACATATATACTATATATATGTATATGTTATATATATGTATGTATGTATATATATGTATGTATGTATATATATGTATGTATGTATATATATGTATGTATATATATGTATATATATATATATATATGTATGTATGTATATATAATATGTATGTATATATATGTATGTATATATATATTTATGTACATATATGTGTATGTATATATATGTATATATATGTATGTATATATATATGTATATTTATATTTATACTATATTAATAAGCATTTGAGGAGGGTAAGATGGTCATTTCACCAAACCTCTTAAATTTAAGAGTTTTACAACTCTTATAGCACAAAGTACTACTCACAAAGCTTGAAATCCCAGCTTGTTTAAAAAACCCCCCACCAAACAACATGCTGATTTCAAAATTCAAATCGCAAATTTGTTCAGTCTATTCTGTGGCATACACTCTCTCTCAGAATAAGGTCTTCTCTCGCATGCTGATAGGGTTCAGCCTTTACAAGCCCTAAACACTGCCGGAGCACTGGTCGTCCGCCGCCGTGCCGCAACCGTTGCCACTTCCTAATGATGAATTGCGGTTTCCGGCTGAAGTGAGTATCGGAGGAAATGAACGGTAAGTTTCTCTAATCTCTACTTATTATACATCTTAGGGTTTAGCAAACAAGTATTCATCCACTGCACTTGATTATTATAATGAGAGGCCCGCGAGAGAGAGAGAGCCAAAACAATTACAGAGAAGAGATGGAGACTTACCTGTGGAGACAAGAACATGGAAGAAAGCATTTCATAGTCTTCAGATTGAAGAACAAAATCAGAGTTTTAGGAGGTCAGCAACATTTTTGATAGCCTAGATGAGTCTGGCAGAAGCGAAATGTGTAAGAAAAAGAGTGTATTTGCTTCTAAAGCTGCCTTCTTGTTGGTGGTGGTCTTCATTATTTCACTTTCCTCTTTCTCCATCCCCTCTCTACCCTCATCTCATCTCATCTCAAACCCTCAAAATGGCTTGATTCTACTCTGCGATTCGCCCACCTCACCGGTGAGTTCACTCATTTTTATCACCATTCGTGCTTCAAATGTCAGATCCAACTGCTTTTGTCTCACCAACTATCTTGATTGATTGATTGATGGTAGATAAATTTGGGGTTATAGTTTATGGAGTTTGGTTTGGTTTTAGCTTGGTTTGTGCTTGTTGATTTTGATTTGCTGATATGATTTGTTGTTTATGAATGTAATCATGGTGTGTTGGCTGATCTAGCTGTCACATACCTCATCATGTTAATGATGAGTTTATCTGTGTTATATTGTTTAGTAACATTTTCAATTGATCGTTAATATCGGTGGGAAAGTTGTTTGTGTGGTTAATTAAGTGGTTGTGGTTTATGATTCATGATTAGCGTCTTTTGATTTGGTGTTGGTATTAGGGTTAGGGTTAGGGTTTCATAAACTGTTTAAGGATGGTTAGGGTTTTTGTAGAAGTTTATTTGTTTCTAGCTCATGCTTTCTAAATTCATGGTTAGAACATACAGGAGACTAGACCCGAAGGGTTTCCTGATGTTGAGTCACGATGCATGAGTTGGGGTTTGTTTTAGAGGGGCTCAAATATCAGGGATGCTTGAATGTATGGTGTTTTCCTCTATTTATATTATATTTTGGTGGATTTCTTACTGTTGTAAACAATTTAGGGAATATTGTATTTTTCATTATCTTTTGGTGCGCTTCCGGCTTTCATACTTATCTTGTTAAAAGTGGAGTGGTTGAGGGGATTTTAGATTCTGGTCTGGACATGCTTCCTGATCTTAAGTGATCTTCTTTGTTTATAAGTTTTGAAGAATCAAATGTTCCTTTAAAGAGATATGGTCCATAGGTTAATCTGAAGTCCATGTCAATCATTATTTTGGATTTGATCCATATTTGTATTATGTAAAAAAGGAAACATTTATGAAATGGGGAAGCTAGGTATATCTAACTATCTCTGGTTATATACTTATATGTTTATCTTCCATTTGCAGGTGTCCGCAGCGTATTGCCTGACGTGGTAACTATGAAGCTTTCCTAATGGATAAACTGCCTCTGGTGAAATCATTGGTTGAAAAATTGGGTAATAACCTCAATTTCCCGTATCTTGCAAAATCCGAATTTTCCCAGATTTGCAAGACACTTTAAATTATGCAAAAATGTTGGAAGATGCAGGCTGTGCACTTCTTGCAGTACATGGACGCACCCGGGACAAAAAAGATGGGAAAAAGATTAGAGCAAATTGGAATGTAATACGGGCTATAAAAACGCTCTTCGAATACCAGTTCTTGCAAACGGGAATATACGTCACATGGATGACGTGAAACACTGCTTAGAAGAGACGGGTGTTGATGGAGTACTTTCAGCAGAGACCCTTCTTGAAAATCCAGCTCTGTTTGCTGGATTCAGGACAGTTGAATGGGTATCTGAAGGTGAAGATGGTATTGAAGATGGTAAATTGGATCAAGCTCATTTAGTTGTTGAATATCTGAAGCTATGTGAAAAATATCCAGTGCCGTGGAGGATGATTCGCTCTCATCTTCACAAGATGTTAGGGGAATGGTTTAGGCTAATGGTTTTGGATCAAGCATCTAAGTTTATGAGATTTAAGATATGCTAATCCTATGGTCATGTTTATGTTTTATAGGGGCTATTAAGTTTATTCCATTTACTTCCGAATTCGAAAAAGCATATAACTATCCTTGATGATGTTAGTGGTGTCATTAAACCAAGCAGGTGACATTTTTTAACATAAAGCCCCATGAATAAGGCTAATAGCATACAAAAGTAACCACCTTTTAAAAATTTATATATAAGGTTGAGCATCAATTATCTTGAACCAAAAATTTTGAAACTTTGGTGGTTTTTATAACTTAAAACAGTTTGGTATCTGAAAAAGGAAATTCAAAATCAAACTTGATAACCTTTTTATGCTTTTAGCCCAATGAATATACCTTTCTGTGACAGTTTTTTCATTTTCTTGTACTAATTTTTCGTGTATAAAATGTTTGTAGAATGACATTACTTTTGGGTCCTCCAAGTTCTGGAAGACAACACTCTTGTTGGCTTTGGCTAGGGCACTTGCAAATGAGCTTAAGGTATTCTTTTCACTAGATCATCAAGTTCTGGGAAGACAACACGCATAGTTGTAAATATCGCCCCCGCCGCATCGCGCGGGTTCCCTGCTAGTGTATGTATATATATGTATATATATGTGTGTGTGTATATATATATTTATATGTATGTATGTATGTATGTATGTATGTATGTATGTATGTATGTATGTATGTATGTATGTATGTATGTATGTATGTATGTATGTATGTATGTATGTATGTATGTATGTATGTATGTATGTATGTATGTGTGTGTGTAACCCATTTGATGTAGTGAAACTTCAAGAAGTACATAAGCATATGAACACGTATGCATATTGCTTTAAGTTTAACATGCACATAAGGCAGTTATAATGGTCTCTCTTTAATTCTTTTCGTACTATAATTTTAAATCTGCACGTATATATATTAAATAAATAAACACAAAACACAACGCATGGTATTTTTTTGGATAAAACCCTACCACGACTCTTTAAATATATACAAGAAATACCATTAATAGCGGCGACAGATTTAATAGCGGCGACATTAATAGCGGCGACACTATTAGGGACGACATGTCGTCGCTATTGATGAGGAATCCGTTTCCACTTTTTTCAATCAGATCTGGCCGTTGATCGTGCAACAGATATATCGGTCAAAATGACTTAAACTTGGATGTGTTAAGTTCATCATAGTTGTTTGAGTTTAAACGGGTCAAAATGTGTTTAATTATCTAAATGTGTTTGGTTCAACATAGAATGTTTTGTTTACACTTCATATACTTTGTCAAAATATAAATGTATATTTTGTTTTTGCAGGAGCAAATTTCAAGTCTGTTCCAAAATGCGTAATTTATGTCACAAATGACACAATTTATTGCTTCGCAAAAGGATCCAAATCAAGCAGAAGAAGACGATTCAGACGAGGGGATGAATAGCTTATTTTATGATTGTATAATATTACGTAATCTAGAATTTTAACTTTTAATTATGACTAAATTATCTATGTATGATTGTATGATATTTCGTAATCTAGATTGTAGTTTATGTATAACTTTATGTTATTGCGTAATCTAGATTATATTATTGGAAAATCTAGGTTTATTTTAGATGAAAATTGGATTTTTAAAAAAACAAAACAAAAATTTAAAAAAACAAAAACATCATTTGTCGCCGCTAATTGTTAAAAAAACCCACCAGCTGACGACAACTTTTAGCGGCGATTTAAACTCTTTAGCGGCGACATCTTTAGCGGCGACCATTAGCGGTGACCCCTTAGCGGCGATGTTTTGACCAATAGTGACTAACTTTTAGCGGCAATCTATTAGCGGCGACTAGTCGCCGCTAATATCTATAGCGGCGACACATGGGGTAATTAGCGGCGATAATTGTCGCCGCTAATGACCTAATATTTTGTAGTGATAATAAACCGAATACCACCCCTTACATTATCCCTACACCACTCTTTATACTAAAACAATGATTTAATCACCAATGCTCTTAAATGAGTCCTTAATAAATAAAACTTCATAACATAAACTAAATCAATTTAAATATGAAATAATATCAAAATAAAGAAGGCACTCAAACTAAGCCAAAAACGTGCATATGTGAACTCAAGATTAACACATTAATAATATAAAAGTGATTACGTGATTCTTATGGTTTTCTATTTTAACCTGATTGTGTAATAAACACGTCGATCCCTGTATATACACCCACATAAACACATGCATACACATATATAAGAATGAAAAGCTTACCGAGTATATGCATTCCGAGGATGGTATCCACAAGTTAGCACTACCAGTATCAAAGATGACCTTAAATTTTTGAGGTGGGGTACCAATACCAATCTCTCCAAAGTATTGTGCATCCATATAGTTGTTCAATGCTATGATCGCAGATTCATGGGAATGACCAAGGTTATACACATTTCTATACTTGCTAATAGACGTCTTCAAGTAATGACCATCGTGCAAACCGAGTTCAGATGCAATAATATTATTTTCATCAAATTTCATTTTCTTCAGCTTAATTCTAATAACCCCATCTGTGGATGTTGAATAGATTTGAGTAGGAAGCAAGGTCGATAAGAGTAGGAAAGTTGATATTATTTCAAGTTTACGCTCCATGTTGACCTGTAAGTTAAGCCGTGATTAAAATATCATTGGTTGTGTAATTAAGATGCATACACATAACCTATATTGTTCTTACAAAAATACATATCAAGGAATGAAGAATATAAGAAGCGCATGGACAATAAGCCATTGATATAGAATTAGATGTGCTATAAATGTTATTAGTGTTTTTCAACATATCTGGTCCTATATTAGATGTGTGCAATAGTATGTAGTATTATGTTGTATATATAAGTCAATAATGCATGTGAGATATAGGTAAGGACAGTGACGGTGAAACATCACATATTTTCTACTTGTTTTTAGTTAAGATGCCACGATTGAGATCTACATGTAACTGAAAGTACCTTCTATATATTTTGAATTACAAGTTCTGCTAGTGTGTGAACTTTTCTATTATCCAAGCATGTGAAATGTGGTTTTTTCCTTTTTCTTTTATCTTTATTTTAATTGATAAGCTATATGAATCAAGCAAATTGTAGCTTAAAACTTATGTAAAAGCGCAAAATTTTATCATGTTTTTAGAGCTTCAATAATAAAAAGATATGAGAAGTATTTTAATTAGATATAATATATTAATAAGATTTTATTATAGTTATTTTTTATGATGATTAAGATATGTGATTTGATTTGGTTTTTTCTTTGTAATTATTTTTGTTAGATTCCCATTTATTACTGAAAACATATATAGTACACTATCTTAATAATCCGTATATTATAATATTATTATTAACTAATGCAAATATTTAATAGGAAAAAGAAATGAGAAAATTTTAAAAAGTATAAATGTGATGGTATCACATTTTAATCTGGTTACTTTTTTATTAAAATAGAAAGATTGTTTAATGAATCTTATGGAGTTGTCATAATTTTATATGAAAGGGTATCTTCTTTTTCCATATCTTCTTATTCATTTGCGCCGCTTTCATTGTCTAATTTCAATGGTTTCTGTCCCTCTTCCCTACCATCCCGTTAGGTGATGTTCTTTCTGCTGGAGCTTTTTTGAAGATTAGCATTAGTCATTTTGTTTTTTGTTATAGTGTAGGGACTTATTTACAAATATATGTTCCTTAGTTTTCATTATTAGTATAAATAGGATATTATATGCATTTTGCAGGTGTTCGAAATTGCAGGTGGTTCGAAACAGTTAGAGCTTTCTGTTATTCACCTTGCACATTGTATCCATTTGTATTTGCTATCAATGAAACAGCTATGAATTTTTGAAGTATTTACATGTGTTTGATTACTTTGTGTTTATAATTGATCATTGCATTATAAAATTATCACAGATTGATACATTTGAACCTATCAAATGGTATCAGAGCTTTCGGTTCAGTGATAAGAGCTTAATATTAACATTTTGAGCTCCGTGAATCACTTGAATATGTGATTGATAGCAATTTGATTAGTTGATTGTTGAATTTAGTTGTGTTTCATTATTAGAAACATGAATTGAATCACAATTTGGTGTTTAATCCATTCAGATCTGAATTCTCATCAGATTTGTGTGCGAAAGTCATTCTTCATCTTCGAACTCGAATTCAATTAGAAAAACATATTTGTTATTATTAATTGATAGAAATCATGATTGAGGATTGATAATCGATCTATATACCTATCACTTTCGCTTCTTTCCTCTTGTCTCGCCCTTGGACTTATTACACATATATATAAATTACATTCTTTTCTTATTAACAAAACCATCGTGTGGGCACACTCATATAATGGTTCATGTTGCTCCGATCATAGCTTCTATCTCCATAGCTCTGACATAGTGCCTCTAGTTTCCGCCGCTTTGGCCTTAGATCCACTTTCGTTGTTTGCTGCCCGATGATTTTCTTACCATTTACATTTTTATGGGGTTTTTTTTTTCTTATATTTAACATCACATTGTATGTTATTCTTATATCAATATACTAGCTTTAGTAAACCCGTGTATTACACGGGTTTAAAAATAAAATATCAAATAGGAAAATATTTATTAGTTATAAAACAATATTTTAAGATAAAACATAATTGAAATCATATATAAGTACCGACTATAAATAATAAAATAATGATATCAACTTTTTATTCTTTTTTTTTAACTTTTTTCCAAAATAAAAATAAAATAATTTTGTTTTAAAGCAAACATTTTTAAAAAATGTAAAATTTCAAAACTTATTATAACTCCCAAATTTATTTATTTTTTGTACATAAAATTTACTTACAAACATCAATTTTAAAATATTTTATATTTTTAAAAAACTTTGATGTTCTAGAAGTAAATATTATTTAATAAAAATTTATTTACTTAGAAAAATAATTAATAAAAGATATTTTCTTTAATTTATTATTAGTAATAATTAATGAGATATTTAATATTATAGAGAATCGGGAAAATTTTGGTGAGGTGAAATGTGATGATGACACATATGTACCCTAGTTACCATTTTATTAAAGTAGTAAGATTTATTTTATTTTGTGTTAGTCTTAACATTTGATATCATTTCACGCCAAGTAGGAGTATCACATAGAAAATATAATTTTGGGTTTATATAATTATTTTTTTCATAATTAAAAGGCATAATTTTATTTATGGTTTTCTTATAATTATACGTACTATGCTCTTATAAAGAGTTGATGAATAATACAAAATATAATATAATACATGTATATTTAAGAAAATATAAACTAAACCTAAAAAACACATGAAAACACGCAAATAGGCATCATATGGTTATGTCTCATATAAAACAATGGAAGTCTCCAACCCTCAATTCCTCTAACGTTGTTTTACCAAAGACAAAGAGAACTATCTAATTAAAGTTTACAAATTGAACATCTGAAACCTAACAAAAGTTGAAAGGATTAAAAATAGATAATTAAATAATCAAACGAAAACCCGGAACTCATTTATTGCAGCAGCGTTAACAAAATAAACTAACTTCACAAGAAACATATACTTAACATTGAAAACTATTAAGAGTGACTGAATTTAGTAGCTAATCAACATGAATACTGCAAGGAATTTAGGGCTCATACCAGTGAGTGAGCTGATGATCAATGCCTGAATATATGAATTTGCATAAAAATACAGTCAATTTTATATATAGCATGTAGGGTGTAATACCATACGATCTTTCAATTCTAGTAGTTAGAATTACTAGGTTACGTGACCTTTAATCTTGTTATTCCGTGAAACATACCTTATATTGTGGAATAATGTTAAGGACACACCTATGATGTGGTATAACCAACCATGGAAATTGTGTTGAAATAAATTAATACTTCATCTCAGTAACTCAACCCATGTGGTTATAGACTTAGAACATTGTTAAAATAATAATAATAATAATAATAAAAATAATAACAACAATGATAACAACGATGATAACAACGATGATAACAACGATGATAACAACGATGATAACAACGATGATAACAACGATGATAACAACGATGATAACAATGATGATATATAACAACGATGATAACAACGATAAAACGATAACTATAACAATCATAACTATAACAACAATAATAATAATAACAATAATAATAATAACAATAATAATAATAACAATTATAATAATAACAATTACAATAATGATAATATATTAGTAATACTAATAGTAAGACTAATAGTAACACTAATAGTAACACTAATAGTAACAATTATAGCAACAATAATAGCAACAATAATAGCAACAATAATAGCAACAATAATAGCAACAATAATAGCAACAATAATAGCAACAATAATAACAACACTAATAGCAACAATAATAGCAACACTAATAGCAACAATAATAACAACAATAATAGTAACAATAATGGCAACAATAATAGCCACAATAATAGCAACAATAATAGCAACAATAATAGCAACAATAATAGCAACAATAATAGCAACAATAATAGCAACAATAATAGCAACAATAATAGCAACAATAATAGCAACAATAATAGCAACAATAATATATAGTAACAATGTTGGAATTTCTTTTAAGATTAGCATTAGTTATTTTTATCATAGTGTAGGGACTGTTTTGTAAATATGTTCCTTAGTTTTATTAGTAGTATAAATAGGATATTTGTGTTATTGTGCAGGATGTTCGAGAACAGTAGTTTGAAGTTAGAACTTTATGTTACACACCTGGACACATTATATTTTAGCATCTACAATCAATGAACAACCATGAGTTTTGAAGTATATGATTGTGTTTGATTGCTTTGTTGTTGGACCAAAAGAACCAATGAGTCAGATCAAAAAAACCTTTAAGTCCCACAGACATCATAACAACTGAAGAAGACTACATCAGCTGAAGACAAAGTCTGAAGACAAAAGCTGAAGACAAAGTCTGAAGACAAAGTCTGAAGACAAAGTCTGAAGATAAAGTCTGAAGACAAAAGCTGAAGACAAAGTCTGAAGACAAAGTCTGAAGACAAAAGCTGAAGACAAAGTCTGAAGACAAAGGCTGAAGACAAAGTCTGAAGACAAAGTCTGAAGACAAAAGCTGAAGACAAAGTCTGAAGACAGAGTTTGAAGACAAAGTCTGAAGACCAAGTATTCAGAGGTTGTCACAACATCTGAAGAAGTACTCTTTAGTAGTTGTGATGGTTTACTTTCAGTAGTTGTCTTTATATTTTCATTAGATTGTAATCAGTAGTTTAGTAGATGTAAAACATCTTAAGAACTTACTCTTCAGATGTTGTAGTTTCAGTAGTTGTAGATTTAGTTAGCACAAGCTTTTATTGTAAGAAGATGTCCTCAACTGTTGTGGACATCTTCAGTAGTTTTAGTTATTTTCAGTCTTTTGTGTAATCGGTTAGATGTCACTATCAGGTGACATCTGCTGACATCATCTTTTCCTATAAAAGGAAAGTTGACCTAATTGTAATCTTGCCGAAGCATATGAATGAAAACATTCTCTTTTGCAGAAAACTTTCTCTCTCTATAACCGTTACTGTTTGATTGAATATTCATCTTGTTCTTGCTTAAATTTCGTCTAATTCTAACACTATTCCGCTGCAAATCATATCCTAATTGATCAAACTAGATCTGAGATCCTTTCAAATGGTATCAGAGCCGGTTAATCATTGAGCGATTTAACAATTGATCATTGAAACTGCTCTTTTGATATCTAAGTTTGATTGAATTAGCAAATTTGCAAGAATTGGTTATAGAGTTTGAGTTTCTGTTGCTTCTGGTGAATTAATTTGAAGTTCTACGTGTTTTAAACAGAGTTGTTGAGTTTTTGAGCTAGATCTGTTAAAATTACATTGAATTTGTTTGAATCTGTGAAAATGACTACACCAACTAATGATCCTCACAATACTGGCTCCTCAACAAAGCCTCCGATGCTTGTTAGGAGTGAGTATAACATACGGCAACGACGTATGCTCCATCACCTGTCTATCAATAGTACAGGATGTTGGAAATCTGTGGTGCATGGACCATACAAGCCTATGGTGAGTCTTCCGGAAAAGAATGAGATGGTTCCGAAGAAACCAGAGCAGTATTCGGATGAAGATTGAAAACTGTTTGAAATTGATGCTAAAGCCCATGGAATTCTGGCCATGGCACTGCCAAATGAAACTGCACATGACCTCTGGGTTGCTCTGAAGGAACAATTTGGAGGAATTGATGAGGTTTTGGCAAACACTAAAGAGATCCTTGCCCAGCAATATGAGACATTTTCTCATAGAAAGGGTGAGTCTCTGACCCAGCAGTTTGAGCGATTTTCCTATTTGATATCTGAGTTGAAAATGGTTAAACAGGAATATTCAAACAGCCAGATGAACAACAGATTCCTCAGATACCTGCCTGAGAGATGGGACACATATACTATTGTCCTACGCTCCAGTGCAAATCTGGACACTCTATCTCTTACCCAACTTCATGGGAAACTATTAACATTTGAACGAGAGATAGAATATAAAAGGAAACTGTCTTCATCTGGGAAGCTCACTGATGACTTTGTACCAGGAAACACTAACAGGTCGGTCAGGAGTCAGAGTATGCTGCATCAGAAGGTTCCTATGATGAGCATATAGATTTCTCTATAAACAGTGGAGAACATGCTTTTGTTGGTGTTGATAGTAATTCAGGTGGTAGCGGTGATAATTTGTGCTTTTTGATGGATGATTTGAAAGGAATTCAAGATGATGATCTGGAAGAGATGGATATTTTGAGCCAAATGGCAATGATCAATATCAGATCTCAAAAGTTCTACAAAAGGACTGGTCGGAAATTCCCAGGTCTCTCTGGAAAAACCAAGGTTGGTTTTGACAAGAGCAAGTTGAGGTGTCACAAGTGCCATAGACTTGGACACTTTGCAAGAGAGTTTAGATCATCTGGATCTAACTCATCTGCACCCTTTGTGATCTTCCCAAGCAATAGCTCACAAAACAAAGGGCAACATTCCACCAGTTCTGGTCATCCTTCACAAGCTCAATCGTCTCCTGCATATTTTGTCCCTCAAGGTCCTATGCCATATTCTTACCCCTATTTTTACATGCCTCAGTCTAGTCAGGTTCAAGTACCCACAACTCAACAACCACCTGCCCTACCTGAGCCTCAACCATCTCAAACAAATTAACAATGTCAATCTCAACCACAACAAAGCTTTTTCACCCCTGGAGTTGTTGACTGGAGCAGTTTACCAGATGATCTTTCTAGTTATCATGAACAACTGTTTCCTGGTGCTTGTCAACATGGTGGTGAAAACCCTTTTGGAAATCTTGCTCTTATGGCCCTGGAGTCTACTGATGGTTCATGCTCAAATGCTTCAATATCACAGGTATCATAGGTATCTTTAGAGGCTAAGGCCAAGTTGTGTTCTGAGTCATGCATAGCTACATTTGCCTCAATTAGAGAAACAAATGTAGCTTTAATCAGTAAAAATCTTGAGCTAGAGAAAGTGATTTCCAAAAGAAAACCTGAGTTTGAGTCTATTTTAAATGAAAAAGATGATGAGATTTACAAATTAAAATGCCAAATCACTGATAAAAAGGCAAAGGTAGAGGTCATCTTAGAGAAGCATAAGGACCTCAAACAAACACTTGCAGCTACCCAGGTAGAGTGTGAACGTTGGGTAACATCATGCAAAGGGTTTGAAATTCTTCTCAACAAGTAAACAACTTCAAATGTGAAGTTTGGGATTGGTTATAATCACACTGCTCTTCCTATAGATTTTACTCCCAAGTTAGAAGTAGAATCTGAAGGAGAAAGAAATTACCAATCCACATCATCATGTGTCTCACCCTCTGATAATGAACCAAAATTAGAGGATGAAGTCAGTGTTAGCACCTCAGAAAATCAATCAGCTGATATAGAAACATATTATTATACCGTTGGATGTACAAATGTCTTCCAGGGAGAAACAGCTAAGGGTGTTGATTTGACCGAGATAAATAAAGGTGAAAAAGTTTTTGAGAAAATTAATCTAAAACTTGTAGAATTAGGTGTTGTCTCACAAAGTACTCAAAGTACTGAAGGGCAAGTCACAACACCTGAAGAACAAACCAAAACCACTGAAAACAAAAAGGGTTTGAAAACTGCTGAAGAGTCTATCAGGAAGTCCAAAAGTACTGATAGAAAACTTCTGAAGAACAAATCTTCAGTAGTTAAGAATCCGTCAGTACTTAACATAAGTACTGAAAGGGAGAAAGTAATGAAGAACAAACCTTCAGTAGTTTCATCTTCTTCAGTAGTTGATCAACTGAAGATGAAGATAAAGCCATGTGAAATATGTGGCTTATTTAATCATCTCACTGATGACTGCTGGTACAGAAAGGGTTTCAAATTCAACAAAGATAAGAACACCAAAAAGAAAATTAATAAAATGAAAAATGAATTTGAAACCAAGTTTGTACCAGAGGCATCTCAACCTGAAAACCCAAATTCCTTAAAGAAATCCAAAAAGAAGGAAGGGGTTTATCAGGAAACAGCTAAAGGTGTTCAATGGATTCCTCATGGAATACCAAAACACCAAACTAAGTCTGTGTCTTCCAAAAGTAAGAAAATGGTGAAACACAGGAACCAATAAAAAACAAGAACTGATGTGTCTGATGAACTGAAGGCTTTAGCAAACAATCAGACATAACTTGTTATGATGGTTCAACATCTGTTGGGGAGAGTCAACTAAATAGATGTACCTGTGATTAAACCACAGAGAAGAAAAACCAAGCCAAAATTAAAGGAATCCTTTTCCATACCATCTCCATCTTCACAAGCTGTTAATCATGACAAACCAGTTAGTGTAAAATCTGTTGATGAGAACAGACCAAAACCAAAATGGTTTGGGTCTCAAAAGCTAACTAGTTTCTTTTGACAAATACAGGGTTCTTTAGCATGCCAAAGAAGCATCTGGTATGTGGACAGTGGAGGATCCATGCATATGACAGGGAGCAACTCTCTTTTTAATGACTACTCTCACGGAAAGAAGGGATTTGTTTCATTTGGTAATGATGCTAAAGGTTACATCATTGGTAAAGGCTTTTTTTCCAATGGTGAAATAAGGTTTGATGATGTCAACCATGTGGAGAATCTCAAGTACAACCTCTTGAGTGTCAGTCAGATGTGTGATAAAGGTCATGTTGCTCTTTTCACCAGCCAGAACTGCAGGATTCTGTCTTCCAAAGTTTTAAGTTTGATTGACAAGGTACTGGATGAACATACTCTCCTAAAGGCCAACAAGACAGGAAGAGTATATGCCTTAGACTTATCAAAGAAAATTGATCTAAAAGGCCATCTTTACCTGTTCTCCAAGGCCTCTCCTCAGAAATCTAAACTATAGCACAGAAGGCTTGGTCATGTGAATCTTAAAAACATGAACCAGCTGATCCATCATGGTTTAGTGAGAGGACTGCCAGTGAAGGAGTTCAAATGTGATGACAATTGCTCTGCTTGTTTAAAAGGGAAGCAACACAAGGTATCATTTCCTCCAATAGAAGAGGCAAAGTCTACTGCCTGCTTGAAATTACTGGATATGGATCTTTTTGATCCAGTAAGAGTGATGAGTATGGCAAAGAAGAAATACTGTCTGGTAATTGTGGATGATTACTCCAGATTTGTATGGACTTTCTTCTTGCATTCAAAAGATGAAGCTGCAAAAACCATAATATTTTTTGTGTTGTATGTGGAAAAACAGTACTCCCTTCCAGTCAAGTGTGTGAGGAGTGATAATGACACATAATTTAGAAACCACACACTTGATGAATTCTACTTGTCTAAGGGAATCAAGAGGCAGTATAGCATTCCAAGAACTCCTGAACAAAATAGAGTGGTGGAAAGAAAGAACAGGACACTTATTGAAGCCGCCAGGTCAATGTTGGCTGATTCTGGTTTGCCACTGACCTTTTGGGCAGAAGCTGTCAACACAGCTTGCTATGTGCGGAATAGAGTTTTAGTAAATCAGAGACTGATGAAGACTTCTTATGAAGTGTTACATGATTTAGCTCCTCGGATTTCATTTTTTAAAGCATTTGGGTGTCCCTGTTACATTCTCAACACAAAGAATCCACTTCAGAGGTTTGAATCAAAGGTTGATGCAGGGTACTTTGTTGGGTACTCATCCACTTGCAAGGCATACAGAGTTTTTAACTGCAGAACAAAGATAATTGAAGAGACCTTGCATGTGAAGTTTAATGAATCTCCAAAGGACAAAATCCCACAAAACCCTATGGAGCTATTCGATTTGGACATACTACAATATGTTCCTTATCAGTCTCTAGCTGTTGCAGTTCCTGAAAATCCATCACCTCCTGCAAACAGTTCTTCATTTGGTGGTACTGATGATGATGATGCTGACAGTACTCATCTTTTTAGGTTTAGCGATCATCTGCCTGAGTCATCTAAACCTGATATTTCTGTAGCTTCAGCACCTCCATCCACAACAAATGCAGATGGGATCTCTAAATCATCTAATTCATTTGAATTGCTATCTCCTTCATGGTTTAAAGAGTCTGCATCAACATCTGTTGCTGCTGAATCCCCTGCAAACACTTGCACAGATCTTATTGTCTATCAAGAGCTGAAGAATCACCCAATGTGTCAAATCATTGGTGATATCCATGCTGGAGTCTCAACCAAAAGTCAATTGTCCAATTTCTGCTTCTATGCTCTCTTCATCAGTCAGCAAGAGCCAAAGAACTATCATGTTGCATTAATAGAAAATGGATGGGTTGAAGCCATGCAACTTGAACTTTTTAAGTTTAAAAAGCAGCAAGTGTGGGAGCTAGTTACTCTACCCCAAGGTAAGTGTGCAATAAATAATAAATGGGTGTTGTAAGGGACAAAATATTTGGATTACAATATCATTGTTGGTCGCGCGAAACAAAGTCGCGAGAGGCTGCATGAATACATGCGAAAGACGAACAAATCGCATGCGTGCAATTTGTTGATGCGAGAATCGTACGCGACAATCGGCACCTCGCGCGAAAATTGAAGAAAATGAATAATTCACATGCATGCGAAAATATTGTGTTGTGCGATTTGTGGATCTGACAAAAGATAGTGGAATATTCTTGGCCTTGGCATGCGAAAACTCATGCATGCATAAGGCATGCAATGTGAAACCGTGTTTCTTTTGTTTTGGCAGCATGCGAAATGTTCATTTGTAATATATATATGTGCATGTGTGCACATTAATCAGTGTGCCAATTAATTCCAATTTCGACCGAGAGTTCACTTTATATTTTCTAGTTTTCGCTCATGTTGAGCAGATCACATGTGTGTGATTTCCACCTTCGGGTGAGATCGATCTAGTATCGATTTTTATTGTAATCTTTTGACAATATACGTTTGATTTACAATGATTTTGTGCTGAATGTTGTGTTCTCTCGGTTGATACAATTCAAACCGCGCACCCGTCTTCGCGTATTATCAAGTGCAACAATCTAACGAAGTGAGATCGATCGCTTTTAAGGACTTTACATTTGGTATCAGAGCAAGGTGTTGCTCTTGATACAACGGATCATTATTCCGCGATCTTCCGTTCAAGGACGTTAAACAAGCTCAAAAGTTGTAGACCGCACACCAAGTGTTTGTGTAAATGCACAAGAGACTTTGTTGCATGAATTTATGAAGATTTGAAGCTCAAAATTGCTGCATCAACGTCAAATTTCTGCGTGTGCGAGAACCTTCATTGAGAAAGGTTTATTGAATAGTTGTTTCCTCTATCCGCTGATGCGAGAACCTTCATTCGAAAGGTTTTGTTGAAGATTGAAGAATTCAAACTATAGCATAATCCAAGGGGGAGATTGTAAGGATCAAACATTTTGGATTACACTATAGTTATAACTGGTAAGAGATGAACAATTTGGAATACGTGCGATTACATGCAAGTTCGACACAAAGCTTGCACGAGGAAGCTGCATGCATGCATGCGACAGAAAGCAGATTCGCATGCATGCGAAAATGTATGCAAGCGAAAGGCAGGCAGGCAGGCGAGTCGCATATGCACGCGAAGGCAGGCGAGTCGCACAGCCAAGCGAAATGGTGATGCGAATCGCATGCATGCGAAAACTCGCAGACTTGTATATATATTCGCATGCGAATTTAGTTTTATGCGTGCTTCATTTTACTAAGAGTTAGTCTAGATAGTTTGTGTGTTTTCTCTGTTTATTTCGCTCAATTGAGCAGATCACATGTTGTGATTGTCCACCCTCGGGTGAGATCGATCTTGTATCGATTATCATTGTAATCGTTCGACATTGAATAAACATTTCAATTACAATGAGTTTGTTGTAAACATGGAAAACACCTTGTTATCTAGATTGCTTTAAAGTAGATTGTTCACCCGTCTTCGCATCTTATCAAGTGCAACAATTCAAACGAAGTGAGTTCGATCGGATTAAGGACTTTACATTTGGTATCAGAGCAAGGTGTTGCTCTTGATACAACGGATTATTATTCCGCGATCTTCCGTTCGGGGACGTTAAACAAGCTCAAAAGTTGTAGACCGCACACCAAGTGTTTGTGTAAATACACAAGAGACTTTGTTGCATGAATTTATGAAGATTTGAAGCTCAAAATTGCTGCATCAACGTCAAATTTCTGCGTGTGCGAGAACCTTCATTGAGAAAGGTTTATTGAATAGTTGTTTCCTCTATCCGCTGATGCGAGAACCTTCATTGAAAGGTTTTATTGAAGATTCAATTTGTTGAAGAACTCAAAACGATATCATAATCCAAGGGGGAGATTGTAACGGACAAAATATTTGGATTACAATATGGTTGTTGGTCGCGCGAAACAAAGTCGCGAGAGGCTGCATGAATACATGCGAAAGACGAACAAATCGCATGCGTGCAATTTGTTGATGCGAGAATCGTACGCGACAATCGGCACCTCGCGCGAAAATTGAAGAAAATGAATAATTCACATGCATGCGAAAATATTGTGTTGTGCGATTTGTGGATCTGACAAAAGATAGTGGAATATTCTTGGCCTTGGCATGCGAAAAATCATGCATGCATAAGGCATGCAATGTGAAACCGTGTTTCTTTGTTTTGGCAGCATGCGAAATGTTCATTTGTAATATATATATGTGCATGTGTGCACATTAATCAGTGTGCCAATTAATTCCAATTTCGACCGAGAGTTCACTTTATTTTCTAGTTTTCGCTCATGTTGAGCAGATCACATGTGTGTGATTTCCACCTTCGGGTGAGATCGATCTAGTATCGATTTTCGTTGTAATCTTTCGACAATATACGTTTGATTTACAATGATTTTGTGCTGAATGTTGTGTTCTCTCGGTTGATACAATTCAAACCGCGCACCCGTCTTCGCGTATTATCAAGTGCAACAATCTAACGAAGTGAGATCGATCGCTTTTAAGGACTTTACATTTGGTATCAGAGCAAGGTGTTGCTCTTGATACAACGGATCATTATTCCGCGATCTTCCGTTCGAGGACGTTAAACAAGCTCAAAAGTTGTAGACCGCACACCAAGTGTTGTGTAAATGCACAAGAGACTTTGTTGCATGAATTTATGAAGATTTGAAGCTCAAAATTGCTGCATCAACGTCAAATTTCTGCGTGTGCGAGAACCTTCATTGAGAAAGGTTTATTGAATAGTTGTTTCCTCTATCCGCTAATGCGAGAACCTTCATTCGAAAGGTTTTGTTGAAGATTGAAGAATTCAAACTATAGCATAATCCAAGGGGGAGATTGTAAGGATCAAACATTTTGGATTACACTATAGTTATAACTGGTAAGAGAAGAACAATTTGGAATACGTGCGATTACATGCAAGTTCGACACAAAGCTTGCACGAGGAAGCTGCATGCATGCATGCGACAGAAAGCAGATTCGCATGCATGCGAAAATGTATGCATGCGAAAGGCAGGTAGGCAGGCGAGTCGCATATGCACGTGAAGGCAGGCGAGTCGCACAGCCAAGCGAAATGGTGATGCGAATCGCATGCATGCGAAAACTCGCAGACTTGTATATATATTCGCATGGGAATTCAGTTTTATGCGTGCTTCATTTTACTAAGAGTTAGTCTAGATAGTTTGTGTGTTTTCTCTGTTTATTTCGCTCAATTGAGCAGATCACATGTTATGATTGTCCACCCTCGGGTGAGATCGATCTTGTATCGATTATCATTGTAATCGTTCGACATTGAATAAACATTTCAATTACAATGAGTTTGTTGTAAACATGGAAAACACCTTGTTATCTAGATTGCTTTAAAGTAGATTGTTCACCCGTCTTCGCATCTTATCAAGTGCAACAATTCAAACGAAGTGAGTTCGATCGGATTAAGGACTTTACATTTGGTATCAGAGCAAGGTGTTGCTCTTGATACAACGGATTATTATTCCGCGATCTTCCTTTCGAGGACGTTAAACAAGCTCAAAAGTTGTAGACCGCACACCAAGTGTTTGTGTAAATGCACAAGAGACTTTGTTGCATGAATTTATGAAGATTTGAAGCTCAAAATTGCTGCATCAACGTCAAATTTCTGCGTGTGCGAGAACCTTCATTGAGAAAGGTTTATTGAATAGTTGTTTCCTCTATCCGCTGATGCGAGAACCTTCATTGAAAGGTTTTATTGAAGATTCAATTTGTTGAAGAACTCAAAACGATATAATAATCCAAGGGGGAGATTGTAAGGGACAAAATATTTGGATTACAATATCGTTGTTGGTCGCGCGAAACAAAGTCGCGAGAGGCTGCATGAATACATGCGAAAGACGAACAAATCGCATGCGTGCAATTTGTTGATGCGAGAATCGTACGCGACAATCGGCACCTCGCGCGAAAATTGAAGAAAATGAATAATTCACATGCATGCGAAAATATTGTGTTGTGCGATTTGTGGATCTGACAAAAGATAGTGGAATATTCTTGGCCTTGGCATGCGAAAACTCATGCATGCATAAGGCATGCAATGTGAAACCGTGTTTCTTTTGTTTTGGCAGCATGCGAAATGTTCATTTGTAATATATATATGTGCATGTGTGCACATTAATCAGTGTGCCAATTAATTCCAATTTCGACCGAGAGTTCACTTTATATTTTCTAGTTTTCGCTCATGTTGAGCAGATCACATGTGTGTGATTTCCACCTTCGGGTGAGATCGATCTAGTATCGATTTTCATTGTAATCTTTCGACAATATACGTTTGATTTACAATGATTTTGTGCTGAATGTTGTGTTCTCTCGGTTGATACAATTCAAACCGCGCACCCGTCTTCGCGTATTATCAAGTGTAACAATCTAACGAAGTGAGATCGATCGCTTTTAAGGACTTTACATTTGGTATCAGAGCAAGGTGTTGCTCTTGATACAACGGATCATTATTCCGCGATCTTCTGTTCGAGGACGTTAAACAAGCTCAAAAGTTGTAGACCGCACACCATGTGTTTGTGTAAATGCACAAGAGACTTTGTTGCATGAATTTATGAAGATTTGAAGCTCAAAATTGCTGCATCAACGTCAAATTTCTGCGTGTGCGAGAACCTTCATTGAGAAAGGTTTATTGAATAGTTGTTTCCTCTATCCGCTGATGCGAGAACCTTCATTCGAAAGGTTTTGTTGAAGATTGAAGAATTCAAACTATAGCATAATCCAAGGGGGAGATTGTAAGGATCAAACATTTTGGATTACACTATAGTTATAACTGGTAAGAGATGAACAATTTGGAATACGTGCGATTACATGCAAGTTCGACACAAAGCTTGCACGAGGAAGCTGCATGCATGCATGCGACAGAAAGCAGATTCGCATGCATGCGAAAATGTATGCATGCGAAAGGCAGGCAGGCAGGCGAGTCGCATATGCACGCGAAGGCAGGCGAGTCGCACAGCCAAGCGAAATGGTGATGCGAATCGCATGCATGCGAAAACTCGCAGACTTGTATATATATTCGCATGCGAATTCAGTTTTATGTGTGCTTCATTTTACTAAGAGTTAGTCTAGATAGTTTGTGTGTTTTCTCTGTTTATTTCGCTCGATTGAGCAGATCACATGTTGTGATTGTCCACCCTCGGGTGAGATCGATCTTGTATCGATTATCATTGTAATCGTTCGACATTGAATAAACATTTCAATTACAATGAGTTTGTTGTAAACATGGAAAACACCTTGTTATCTAGATTGCTTTAAAGTAGATTGTTCACCCGTCTTCGCATCTTATCAAGTGCAACAATTCAAACGAAGTGAGTTCGATCGGATTAAGGACTTTACATTTGGTATCAGAGCAAGGTGTTGCTCTTGATACAACGGATTATTATTCCGCGATCTTCCGTTCGAGGACGTTAAACAAGCTCAAAAGTTGTAGACCGCACACCAAGTGTTTGTGTAAATGCACAAGAGACTTTGTTGCATGAATTTATGAAGATTTGAAGCTCAAAATTGCTGCATCAACGTCAAATTTCTGCGTGTGCGAGAACCTTCATTGAGAAAGGTTTATTGAATATTTGTTTCCTCTATCCGCTGATGCGAGAACCTTCATTGAAAGGTTTTATTGAAGATTCAATTTGTTGAAGAACTCAAAACGATATCATAATCCAAGGGGGAGATTGTAACGGACAAAATATTTGGATTACAATATCGTTGTTGGTCACGCGAAACAAAGTCGCGAGAGGCTGCATGAATACATGCGAAAGACGAACAAATCGCATGCGTGCAATTTGTTGATGCGAGAATCGTACGCGACAATCGGCACCTCGCGCGAAAATTGAAGAAAATGAATAATTCACATGCATGCGAAAATATTGTGTTGTGCGATTTGTGGATCTGACAAAAGATAGTGGAATATTCTTGGCCTTGGCATGCGAAAACTCATGCATGCATAAGGCATGCAATGTGAAACCGTGTTTCTTTTGTTTTGGCAGCATGCGAAATGTTCATTTGTAATATATATATGTGCATGTGTGCACATTAATCAGTGTGCCAATTAATTCCAATTTCGACCGAGAGTTCACTTTATATTTTCTAGTTTTCGCTCATGTTGAGCAGATCACATGTGCGTGATTTCCACCTTCGGGTGAGATCGATCTAGTATCGATTTTCATTGTAATCTTTCGACAATATACGTTTGATTTACAATGATTTTGTGCTGAATGTTGTGTTCTCTCGGTTGATACAATTCAAACCGCGCACCCGTCTTCGCGTATTATCAAGTGCAACAATCTAACGAAGTGAGATCGATCGCTTTTAAGGACTTTACAGGTGTTTAGGAATAAAACTGATGAAAAAGGTCAAATTATCAAGAACAAGGCCAGACTGGTTGTACAAGGGTTTTCACAAGAAGAAGGTATTGATTATGATGAAACCTTTGCCCTTGTAGCCAGACCGGAGGCAATCAGATTGTTCTTAGCTTATGCTGCTTTCTATAATCTTAAAGTTTTTCAAATGGATGTCAAAAGTGCATTCTTATATGGTAAAATAAAAAAGAGGTTTATGTGTGTCAACCACCAGGTTTTGAGGATAATAAACATCCAGATTAGGTGTATAAGCTTGATAAGGCTCTGTATGGGTTAAAACAAGCTCCTAGAGCCTGGTATGAAACGCTATCTAATTTTCTTCTTCAAAACAATTTCACTAGAGGCTACATAGATAAAACTTTGTTCATAAAGAAAGTAGGATAGCATAAGCTACTTGTTCAAATTTATGTAGATGACATCATTTTTGCATCCTCTGATCCGCAGTTGTGTGATGCATTTACAAAATTGATGCAACAAAAGTTTGAAATGAGTGCCATAGGAGAATTACAGTTATTTCTAGGTTTGCAAATCAAAAAAAGAGCTGATGGAACTTTCATTCATCAGTTAAAATATACAAAGGATCTTCTGAAAAAGTTTGATTTACAAAACTGTAAGCCCTGTTCTACTCCCATGAGCACCACCACACAACTGGATGTTGATCAGAAAGGTAAAGCAGTTGATAAAACCCTTTACAGATGTATGATTGGTTCCTTGATGTACCTTACAGCTTCTAGACCAGACATTATGTTTGCAACTTGTGTCTGTGCTTGATTTCAGGCTGCACCTAAAGAATCCCATTTGATTGCAGTTAAAAGGATCTTTAGATACTTGCAAGGAACTATATCTCTAGGACTTTGGTATTCCACCGGGCACTCTTGCAAATTGGTTGCTTTCTCTGATAGTGACTATGCAGGGTGTAAAGTAACCAGAAAATCAACTTCTGGTGGATGCCAATTTCTAGTCAATTGTTTGGTTTCCTGCAAGAGTAAGAAACAAACTTCAATTGCTACATCAACTGCTGAAGCAGAGTACATTGCTACTGCAAGTTGTACATCTCAGGTACTCTGGCTTCAGAATCATTTACTGGATTATGGCATTACAGAGACTAAGACTCCACTATTGATGGACACTGCTTCAGCTCTTTGTATTGTTAAGAATCCTGTCCAGCATTCTAAGACCAAACACATTGAGATCAGACATCATTTCATCAGGGATTGTTATGAAAAAGGTCTGATTGATCCAAAGTTTATTCCTAGTGCTGATGAGCTTGCAGATATATTTACTAAGCCTTTGGACAGTGCAACTTTTCAGAATCTTATGCTAAGGCTTGGTATGCTGCAGCTAGAATAAATTGACTAATACTGATACTCTCAGATCATAAGTACTTATGAGCATTAGTATACAAAAGTCAAAAATAAGTACTGGTGAGTTATTTTATCTTCAATATTTTTTTAACTACTGAAGTGTTAAAAAGACTGAAGACTAAATTACTTAAAAGTACTGAAGTACATTATTTGTTGAAAATAACTGATGTAGTTACAACTACTGATATAGTTATAATTACTGATGCCTATTTCTAACAGATAAATATGGAAGACAAATTTGTCCAAAAGTACTGATGTGTAATCTTGAGCATAAGTACTGAAGACAAAGTTTGTTCACAAGTTCTGAAGAATAATTTGTTTCAAAAGCTCTAATGCATAAATGTTTAGAAGAGCTGATGCATAAATATTCAAAAGAACTGATGACCAATGAAACATCTGAAAATCAGACAAAGTCTGACGAGTAATTATTGAGGTCAGAATGAAACAACTGAAACCTGTGAATTGACGACAACAACTGATGAGTAACTTTACTCTTCTGTTGTTCCAAACAACTGCTGTTTCATTTCAAAACAACTGAAGCCAAAACTAAGTCTTCAGCAGTTTCAAACTACTGATGACTAAAACCAAGTCTTCAGTTGTTTACAACATCTGAAGATTAAAACCATGTCTTCAGTCATTTCAAACAACTGTTGACTAACACCAAAACCTTCAGTTGTTTTCTATCAGCCATTTCATAACCTATAAATACCAAATCCTAACTTCAAAACTTTTCACCCCAAGAACTTTATTATTCAAATTCTCAGAACTTCCCTCCTGCATTAATGGCGACCATGCAACTTAAACCCCGCCATAACTGTGTAGCTTACCTCACCAAATCGGCCTTCTGGAACAAGTTTGATGACGCCATCAATCTGATGGTTGAATCTCAATACCACACAGCCTTTCTTTTGACCCAACCATATACGTAGAAACCCTACAACAATTCTGGACAAACGTAACACTCACAACTGGTGAGAATGATGGCGAGATCGCTTTCTTGCCGTTTGTCAATTAGAAGAAAGTGGTCGTAACTTCTGATATTATCCGGCAAATCCTAAATCTGAATGATGCCAACTTCATCACCGAATATCCTAAGGGTACAACAGACTTATCCTTCACCAACAATTGGTACGAAGGTGACCTAAGTGCTACCACAATTTTGAAAAAGCACTTCCATGACCTTGAACGCCTAATCTTCCACATGGTCAACATCTGCCTTGCCCCCAAGACCTCCTCATGGGATCAAATGTCTTCAAGGTGGCAGCAGTTGTATTCAATCCTTGAACGCCAAAACTTAAATTTTTCCGAAATTATATTTTTAGAATTAAAAGATCTGGCCTTAAAACCTGTGGCTAACAGATGGATATTATATCCAACGTTTCTTATAGCCATTATTGAAAACCAACTAAAAACTGAAGGCCTTGTTGGCCTAGGAGTCTCTACTGTGGTAGGGCTGCCTGAAGTATACTCCAGGCACAACTCGAACACACAACTCAAAGAGGCTACCAAGCTGCTAAAACCCAAGCAGCGGGAACCCATAGCCTCATCCTCCAGATCCAAAGTCTCCTCCAAGCCAAAATCTAAAAAGCCTAAACAGGCTACTCAGAGAGTTGAGTCCCCTAAGGATGCCCCTACAGCACCAAGGCAGGAAGAAACTGCTGGTAGTAATCCACCAGTAGTTACATAGACTCAACCAACCATAACTGCTCAGGAATCCTCTCAACAAGATCTTGAAGCAACCATTTCTAGGGATGCCACATTACTGGAACCTCTCTTATTTGAGAAGGTTGCCATTGAAGAGCACCACTCACCCTAGGTGCAATCTGCTTCACACCTATCTCCTACTATAACCACCCCTCAAAGCCCAACTTTTATCATTGCAGAAGTGCTGAGTCAGCTACACAGTCCACCCCCTCCCCAGAAACCTATTACAACTGGGATAACCTCAACAGTTAAGAGGGAGGACTATAGTGTTGCTGATAACCCACAGCACAGGGATTACACAGTTCAATCTCCCCGTGTGGAGGAGGAGATCAGAACTTCTGGTGAGGCTGCCACTTCTCCTGCTTCAGCACATGAACAGGCTGAAGTTGGTAACATTACTAAGACCTCACCAGAGGCAACTGCAGATGAAGGGCATAATCCTGAGGTAGGAAGTCCCTAGTACCAAGAAAAAGGGGCACATGTGAACATTGATCTACACTCAGCACATGTTCATCCTGATGTAATCAGGAGGTTCGATGATTCAGCAACCACTGATGTTGAACTGGGCTTTTTCTATGATGTTCTAGCCCACAACACCATTCTTGAGGCTAAGGTATGCAGACTACAAGAACTGCTTGCCAAAATGTCTCAAGAATCAAGTCTATCTGCCCAAATTCACCCACAGATGGCACCTTCTTCTGAAGGTCTCCCACATACTGAGCCACTCAAAACAACTCAGCCACCAGCCTCTGATTCTGGCACCATTTCTCAGGGACAGAACCCGTGTGAGCAAATGGTTGCTGTCTTTACATCTTCCCTGCCTCTCATCACTCCCATCATCACTAACATTGTCCATCAAGCTCTTGATGAGAGGCTTTCCTCCAATATACAAACCTTAGTTGATGATGCAGTCACTAAAAGACTTTCTAACATTCATACCCCTGAACCCAGTGCAACCAAAAGGGGGAGTCTAAGTCAGTGAAAGCAGACAAGAGGAAGAGAGTTGAAGAGGAAAAGGAGAAGGAGAAAGAAAAGGAGAAGGAGAATGAAAAAGATTTCCATGTTACTTACAAGAAGAGGAAAGGTGGTGAAAAGACTCCTTTTGAGAAGAAGTTAGAAGAAGTGATCAAAGAAGCTGATGAGCAACATAGCAGATCAATGTATAAAATTATTAATCAGCTCTTTAGACAAGGATTTGACACTGCCAAACTTGACACTAAGATCAGAAAGCTGGAAATACAAGAGATTGAGCACCGATGGGCCAGCTATAGTGAGAAAGAAAATGAAAGACTGGAAGCTATGGTAAGGTTTATATCGAAGTATTTGGGGAGGACAATCCTCGAAGTGAAATCATGGACCAGGCACAACATTTTGGAGATAACCAACAAAATCTGTTCGTCTGAAGTATTTACCAAAGGATTGATCATAGAAGCCCTTGATGAAGCTGGTGCTGGAAGAAGGATTGATCTGGCAAAGTGCTCCAAAGCTACACTTGCAACTAAAATGCTAGAGCAGCCTGTACAATCTCCCACACCAGAACAACCAAAATCACAACCCACAAAACCAACTCCTTTACCCAAGAATCCAACTCAAATATCTGCCGATAATGCACCCAAGAGGAAGAGAAGGGTGTTGAGGCTTCAAGAAGAAGAAGATGATGAGGAAGATAAGCTGCCCATTTCAACTGTTGTTAAAACAAAAGGGAAGATGCCTGATGCATTAAAGATAATTGCCAAGAGTCAACCAACAACAATCACACCTGCCATCCAGATGCAAACTGTAAAGGTACAGCTTGAAGAAGAAGAAAAGCACAAACAACATGATGAGCAGCTGTTGAATCTGGTTGATAAAGAGTTTACTCAATCTACATCGATACAAACTATGAGGAAACATGCTCAGAGATTGTATGCTCTCAGATTTACGTTTCAATATCAGATAGAGTGAGTTAGAATTTGGCATGATCCCAGGGTGAGTGATAGAATTCACAAGAAGAACATCCCAAGAAGATACAATGGCCATGTAAAGAAGATTGTAGATGCAGTGATTATGCTTGCCATTGTAGTGTCGCCCTGGGAAATCATAGAAGACTTTAGAAGAGCCTACAAGTCTAATCTTACCTCACAAACACTACTGGAAAACAAAGTGGTGAAAAAGGGGTTGATCTATAAGAGGCTTGAAGAAGTCAAAAGCAATGAGCTCCAGTTGTTACTTGAAGGTAATCATCCTGATGAGTTCGCCTACAGAGAAATAATAACTGTGGAGCTAAAGAATGGGAAATAGTTTAAGTACCTATCTGAGTACTATGGGCTAGAGTTCTTCTTTGAAGGAGAAGCTGAATAACTCACCCTGGAAGAACAGATTGTCTTCCTTCCAGACTCATTGTAGGGAAGTAGGTTTCATGGATGGGGCAACAACTCTGTGTCCACTTCCCCAAGACAGAGTTCCCATCCATCTCTTGCCAATCAAATCTTCTGAATCCTCTTCCCTGGCCTGTGCTTAAATTGGTCACTTCTGAGCTGATCCAGAAGTAAAAGACAATGTTTTTGCCTAATAAGTGGGACACCAATAAACTTAAAGGTTTTGGCTGCATTGGTTCAGGGGGAGTTTATTGGACCAAAAAACCAATGAGCTAGATCAGAAAAACCTTTAAGTCCCACAGACACCATAAAAACTGAAGAAGACTACATCAGCTGAAGACAAAGTCTGAAAACAAAAGCTGAAGACAATGTCTGAAGACAAAGTTTGAAGACAAAAGCTGAAGACAAAGTCTGAAGACAAAGTCTGAAGACAAAAGCTAAAGACAAAGTCTGAAGACAAAGTCTGAAGACAAAGTCTGAAGACAATGTCTGAAGACAAAGTCTGAAGACAAAAGCTGAAGACAAAGTCTGAAGACAGAGTTTGAAGACAAAGTCTGAAGACCAAGTATTCAGAGGTTGTCACAACAGCTGAAGAAGTACTCTTCAGTAGTTGTGATGGTTTACTTTCAGTAGTGGTCTTTATATTTTCATTAGATTGTAATCAGTAGTTTAGTACATGTAAAACGTCTGAAGAACTTACTGTTCAGATGTTGTAGTTTCAGTAGTTGTAGATTTAGTTAGCACAAGCTTGTATTGTAAGAAGATGTCCTCAGCTGTTGTGGTCATCTTCAGTAGTTTCAGTTATTTTCAGTCGTTTGTGTAATCGGTTAGATGTCACTATCAGGTGACATCTGCTGACGTCATCTTTTCCTATAAAAGGAAAGTTGACCTAATTGTAATCTTACCGAAGCATATGAATGAATGAAAACATTCTCTTTTGCAGAAAACTTTCTCTCTCGATAACCGTTACTGTTTGATTGAATATTCATCTTGTTCTTGCTTAAATTTCGTCTAATTCTAACACTATTCCGCTGCAAATCATATCCAAATTGATCAAACTAGATCTGAGATCCTTTCATTTGTGTATATAATTGATCATTGCATTACAATATCAATCATAGATCGATCCATTTGAACCTATCAAATGGTATTAGAGCTTTCGGTTCAGTGATAGAGCTTAAAATCAACATTTTGAGCTCTTTAAATCACTTGAATATGTGATTGATAGCAATTTGATCAGTTAATTGTTGAATTTAGTTGTGTTTCATCATTAGAAACATGAATTGAATCACAATTTGGTGTTTAATCCATTCAGATTTGAATTCTCATCAGATTAGTGTGTGAAAGTTGTTCCTCAAGTTTGAACTCAAATTCACTCAGAAAACCTAATTTTTGTTGTTAATTGAGAGAAATGATGACTGAGGATTGATAATTGATCTATAAGCTATCTAATTGCAAATTTTTAGATCAATTAAACAAGTTTTGAAAAAATTGATAAGATCAGGTTGTTATGAAGATGATGAATTAAGCGTTTGAAGTGTAAAAATCAACTGAAATTTGATTAAGTGTTTAGGCGCTTGAACACTGTTTAGGCGCATTATCACTGTTTAGGCTTTCAGTTTTGGACGTTTTACCACTGTTTAGGTACTTGAAGACGGTTGAACTACTGAATTCTAGAAGTTTGAAGACTGTTTGGGGGTTTTAACCCCTAGGCGTTTGACAGCTGTTTGGACGTCTGACCACTGTTTAGGCGTTTTACAACTGTTCAGGCGCATCACCAGTTGGAGATTTTAGACTTCAACAAAGCCATTCCCTTAGGTGTTCAAAGTTTGGCGTTTCACAAGCAGTAGGCACATCAGAATTCATATTTTTCATTCAACAGTTAGAAAATTTTATTCAAACACTAAAATCCAAAAATATTTTCATTTTTGTTTCATTTCAATTTTTAAAAACAATAAAAACAAATTATTTTCATTAATTCAAAATTAAAAAAATAGTTAAGTCTGAAGATTCTGAGAACAGGGTTTCAAAGTTGAAGAACAGAGCTGATTTCAAGAACTGGTCACTCAGATTAAAGCATCACCTAAACTCTATTAACACTGACTTGTGGAAGTCAATAGAGAAAGGACCACACATCCTAGTTACTTCTGATGGTCCTGATAGAGATTTTGTGTACACTAAAGACTCTCAAGAACCTTATCCTGAAGATGGTCTTATTGGGGATGATTTAAAGAAAGTCAAGAATGGTATTAAAGCTTAATCACTGATGTGTAAGGGTTTACCTTTAGAGGTCTTGACTAGATTGGAAAGTTATCAGGATGGTTATATCATGTACAAAGCATTAAAGATTATCTGTGAAGGTGGTAAAGAGATTCAAGATCTCCAAAACCAGAAGCTCAAGAGGCAACTAGAGTTATTTAAGAACCTATCTGGAGAAACAATCAACCAGATGATGAACAAATTTGTGCAACTTACTACTGAAATGTCAACAGCTGGCATTAAGAATGATTTCAAAGACCTAAATGATATACTTCTCAATGCTTTTCCATCTTCATGGAAGCAGACAGTTACACTGTTGAAGCACACTGAAAAGTTTCCAATGGATCTTGATCTTCTCATTGGCTAAATAGAATCTGTTGAAATTGATAAGAGTTCTGGGAACAATGACAGAGCTGCATCAACCTCTCAATATAAGTATGTTGTTTCTTTTGTAAATAATGTGGAGAATGCATTTCTGGCTAAAGATGATGGTACTCCAAAAGATGAGGGTGATCTGTTTGTTGGAGCTGGTTTCTTCACAAGTGCTCCTGTCTACACACCTCAACCTCAGTCTCCTCCGAAAGCTCAAACTCCTAAAACTTAATCTAAGACACCATCTTCTAACTCTGTTAAACCTAGAAAAGTTGAAGATGCTATTAATACCTTTTACAGGATGAAGAGTCAAAAACTGCTTTTATTGCTTTTATGACAAGTTTTTAAGCTTATTAAGGAAGCCATTTAACTCAAGTTGATCTTATGTTGCAGGATTTGTTTGAGATGGATCTTGATGATGTGGAAGAGATGGATTTGAACTGGAAGATGGTGATGATTGCATATAGAACTCAGAAACACTCCTATATGAACAGGAACTACAAGCCAAATGCAAACAAAGCTGTTAGTTTTGACAAGTCTAAGTCAAGGTGTTTCTACTGCAACAACTACGGTTATTTTTCAAGAGAATATAAAGCTCCTATGAATCAAGGAGGAAATGGTCTAGCTAGTTCTAGTAGTAAAAAATATCATCAACTACGGTCTTAGAAAACATTTCAGAAGCCTTATCAAGTCTTCCCATGCTAGAATTTAAAGATGAGACAAAATCAACTGAAGAGCCAAACAAAGCTCTTGTTGTGAGCATAAAAGATGGATATGACTGGAGTGCATATGCTGAACATTTACAGCTGATCTTACATCCAGTTTAGCTCTTGTTCCTGAAACTCAAAATGAAGACTGGTCTGAAGATAATGATCCTAAGGCTGATAGTGATTCAAACAATAATAATGAAGATTATGACTGGAGTGATAAATCTGATCCAAAAGAAGACTCAGAAGAAATTGTTCTCATGGATCAATTTGAACAACCAAAGGTTGAACACTCATCTTCTGATTCTGAGACATCAATTTCAAGTTATCCTGAAATTCCCATTGAAGTCAGAGAAAAAATATGCATAAAAGCATGTTTTGATCAAGTTGAGCATTACAGAATTTATTTATTCAAAATCTATGATAAACTAAAACAAGAAGAAGTAATGCATAACAAATTGAAAAATGATCATAAAATCTCTGATGTAAAGATCATATCTCTATCAAACTTTATGGAACAAAACTCTAAAATAACTTGAAATTATTAAAAAACAACTTAAAAAGATGACCAAAAATCTTGAACAAGAGAAAATAGCTCATGCTGCAACTCAGATTGATCTTGCTAAAGTTAAAAGTTTAAAAACCATTGTTGAATAATTGGTAAGTGCAATAAAAGATAAAGATAAAACAGATTTAGGTTTCACACATGAGCCTATGCCTGAATCAATCTTAAACACTTTACAAGTGAACTTTAATTCTTATGATCACTTACCTGAAAATAAAGCTAAACTAAAAGCATTTCAAGATAAGAAAAAGAATGTGCAATCTAATGAAGATAGTGAAGAAGAAAAGATAAATGTTGAGATATTTGAGGAACAAGACTTGAAAAAGATTAAAAATGGTTATCCAATTAAAATTAAATCTTATGAACCATGACCAAAGAATAAGAAGGTATTTGTTCCAAAGGATCCCATGAAGTTGTTATTAAAAATGTGAGTCTAAAAAATTTGAGTCTGAAAATTGTGTTAACAAAGGTGTTGAATCAAATGATAAACAAAATCTAAAGAAAAAAGAAATTGCAAAAGAAGATGTCATTACATCTGATGATTCATGTTCTTTTCAAAATTCTAATGAATCCCAAAGCAACACACTATCATCAAAATCAAGAAATCAAAGAAGGAGAAGAAAAATTCCAAAGTTAAAACTTCTCAAATTCAAAATCAAACAAATCAAATTAAACCAGTGAAGTCTGTGTCTGCTGGTACTTCTGAGATAAACATAATTCGTGAAATAATATCAAACCCTAAGATCAAATCTAACTCTGATCTGAAAACATGTTCAGGTCCTAAGCCTTCCGCTGTCAATAAAAGATTTGCGTCTAAGGAATCAAGGGATAGCATTAATGATCAAAAACCAAAACCTAAATTTCAAAAGAACAAATTCACAACTCCAAAACAACAGTTTAACCTTGCTACTCCTAAATCAAATCAAGGATCAAATATGGCTTCTAGATCAAAGGTTAACAAATAGTTGTTTAAATTTCAAGAAAAGTATTATGATATATGTGATATGTACAATCATAACACTGTTGATTGTTTCGTTAAAAGGTAATGTCACATATGTGATATGAATAATCACGCAATAGTTGATTGTTATTTTAACAAGTACTGTGCTTTGTGTGATTAAAGAAATCATAATACTGAGGATTGTTACTTCAGAAGGAACTCTCCAAGGAAAGGTTATGTTAACCCATCATTTCAACGAAATCAACATCATGGTTTTCAAAGGTTAATAAAACAATCATTCTTAGGCTTGAGATCTCTCAAGAAGAATCAATTTTGATTATGATGAGTCTTATGCTATGAATTCAAAACAATATAAACAAGACAATTTCATTCCACGATATGTGAGAATGAACAATGGAAGGTTTATAAGCAAAATTTTTCTGAAAATACTTCAGCTTATCTTGATGATGATCTTGAAAAATGTTACAATGATTTGAGAATTAAGAAAAATAAAGATAATCAGAAATTTGTCAGAAATGGAATTGAGAAAATAAAATCTCAAAAGAAGTCTGATTTTAATAAGCTTTATTTTCAACAGTTTACCATTGTTGATAAGTTTGGAAAGACCAAGACCATCTTGGCTTAGGTTGATAACTCATCTTAAATTTCTATGAAATGCAGGTATGCCCAAGAAGACATATTAATACATGGTATGTTGATAGTGGCTGTAGCCGACATATGACAGGCAATCATGCCTTACTTCAAGATTTCAAGATGAAAGATGATACTCATATTGCATTTGGAGGTGATGCGGGTAGTAAAATCACAGGAGAAGGAACATTGTCAAATGGGATTATCAGCTTTGATAAAGTCAACTACTACGCTCAGTTGAACTTTAACCTTTTAAGTGTTTCCCAAATTTGTGATAAATCTTACTCAGCATTATTTGATGACTCTTTTTGTTATATTTTGAAGCCAGGTTTTCAAATTAGCAAGGATTGGGTAGTTGTCAAAGCTGTTCGTGATCGGGATGTCTACAAGCTAGAAATGCCTCAAGTAGATCCTTCAATAGAAATAACTTGCCTTGTTGCTAAAGCATTAAATGATGAAAGTCAGTTATGGCATAGACGTCTCGGGCATTTCAACTTCAAGAACATGAACAAACTTGTGGCAGGAAATCATGTAGTAACCATTCCCATAAAGAAGTTTGCTACTACTGATCATTGCACAGTGTGCTTGAAAGGAAAGCAACATAGAGCGTCTTATAAGCCTAAGCCGATAAACTCAAATTCCATGCCTCTCCAGATGTTGCATATGGATTTTCGGTCCAACAAACATGCATAGTATTGGAAAGAAATCTTATTGTTTAGTTATAATTGATGACTTTATAAGATTTTCTTGGATTTTCTTTTTGCATACTAAATCTGACACAACTGATTTGTTAAAATAGTTATCATTAAAGTAAAAAATCAATTAGAACAAAAAGTGAAAATCATTAGAAGTGACAATGGAACTGAATTTAAAAATGTCAATGTTGACGTGTTTTGTGTAGAAAAAGAAATTGCTCGTCAGTCCAGTGCTCCTCGTACTCCACAACAAAATGGAGTTGCTGAAAGGAAGAACAGAACTTTGATCAATGCTACACGCTCCATGTTAGCAGATGCAAAGATTCTAATCACTTTCTGGGATGAAGCCATATCCACAACATGTTTTGTACAAAATCATACATTGCTTGTGAAAGATAAACAGAAAACTCCATATGAGTTGATGTTTGGCTAGAAACCTAATATAGATTTTCTTAAATCTTTTGGTTGTCCCGTATTGATTTTAAATTCAAGTGATCAACTTGGAAAGTTCGATTCAGAATTTGATGAAGGATTTTTTATTGGATATTCATCGGTTTTAAAAGTCTTTAGAGTTTATAACTCTAGGATGAATATTATCCTTGAAACCTTTAATGTTAAATTTCTTGAAAACTCGTTTCCATCAGTTTCAAATGGTCCAGCTTGGTTATTTGATTTAGATTCTTTGTTAAATTCTTTCAATTCTAACTTCTTTGAAATTTTAGGTGAAAAGAATAAACAAGGAGAAAATCTAGGATCTTTCGGTGATGATTCTGATTCTGATGATATGGATGATTGAAGCCTAGATTACCTTTTCTTTTATTTTGTCAAAGATTCTATCTTTTGTTCTGAATCTCATGATCAATCACAATCTCAATAAGCACAAGAACCTTGATAGGTTCAAATGGGATCGATTCTATGTTATGATTAAGCAATTAACAATTATATTAACAAAGTAATCAACAATTGCAAAGATTTAAAACCGTTTCTATTGATTAGTTGCAAGGATTATAATGTACAATTAAAAGAAAAGTTCAAACGTCTATCTCTACACAAATAAATCTAATCCTATTTATACTAAACAAAAGAAACTAAAGGAACAAATATTACATATAAGTCCCTATACTATTGCAAAAGTAAAATACAAAGATAAGTAAAGACAACATGTTAATCTTTCAGAGGTACTAACAATACTCCCCCTAAGATTTACATGGTCTTCAGTCTTCTTTTTCTTCAATCTTCTTTTTCTTTATCTTCTTGGCTTCAATCTTCTATCTTTTTATCTTCTCAGCTTCAATCTTCTTTCTCTTTATCTTCTCTGCTCCAGTCTTCTTTTTCTTTATCTTCTCTGCTCCAGTCTTCTATCTTCTTTTTATCTGCATCCCTCTTTTTCTTTTCATCCATCTTCAAGCTTCAAAATAATCCTCTGGTTCTTCTTTGATTCTAAACATCGTCTTCTCCTTGTATAACTCCTGTTCTTTTAACGCTTTAGCAATAGCAGATTTAAACTTGCTTGCTAACACACCTTGTGCAGGCTTTGCCTCGTTTGTCTTTATTTCCATTTTGCTCATCACTTCAAACATATCTTTAAATAATAATCCTGTAATGTCAATTTTAGCATACAACTTAATTGGTTTTGAGTTACCTTTTGAGTATACTTCTAACACTCCTTTATTGGATATTCTTATAAACTCAATCTCTTTCTTATAAACTCAATCTCTTTGATGTCTTTCTTGATGATGTTGGCATAAGCTAACACTTTCCTCAGTGATATTCTCTCCATTGCAGCTTTCATCACTTTAATGATTGACAGAAAGTGTTTCTTATCATTTTCTGCAATTTCAGGAGATACTCTTTCAAAGTTTTGGATTGATAGGAAAGAGATATAGCTTGGATGTAACATTTTAAGCTCAAACACTCCAAACAATGTAATCATATCCTCATCCCAGTTCTTGAGATTTCGGACTAACTTGAGCTCAAACGTGTTAGTGTTATAGAACCATTACAGGATTGGTTTTGACTTTTGTGTCCTCTCAATAACTTTTAATATTGGAGTAGTTACTTTTTAAAATACACATCACAAAATTCAATCAAGAAGTGCTCATCTTTTGATTGTGTTCCTATAATATTTCTATTCTTCTTCAATGTAGCAAAATACTCCTTATCTTCTTGATCACATCTGGTTTGAAGGAAAGCACTTGCTCTAGTTATTCATCTTCTTAAAATTTCAACAAACATATCACCTCGCTTAGCTCCAGTTGGATTGATTAAAGGCAGATTATTCAACTCCTTTAGGTCTTGAATTGGGAGCTTTATAATGCTTGAGTAAAAGTGATATACATTACACACTGTATTTACTCGTTTAATCAGGAAAGCATCAAAATTTCATCATACTTCCATGCAATAATTTTAACTTGGTTTGTTGAGTCAGGAGCAATCATGGCATTTAGCAGTTCATAGATTGATTGTCGTTTTTGCAGTATGTTTCTCACAAAGTCTCCAGTCGATCTGGCTTTGTTGAATAGCTGTTTCTGATCAAGAGAAACTACGTAAGCTTGTTTCTCTGTCTCAGGAAACATCCTCATAAGCTCTTTCCTTTGCTCATACACGTTTTTCTTTTGAGCCATTGACCGGATTTCTTGTGGTTTTAACATTCTTGTCCTTTTGGTTATCTCAAGGTATTGAGGATTATCAGTATCTAGTGTGATCATCTTGTTAGATTATTTCTCAGTAGCTTGAAAGCTTCTAACAAGGTTCCTCAATGATTCACTTTGGAGCCTCTTCAATCTCTTCCGTGGATAATTTCTAGCTTGTAGTCATAATCTCAACGTTGGTATGCTCATATCATTAGGATCCAGATGGTAAAGCTCAGAGCTTGGAATTTCTTCAACATTAATGCTCTCTTGCAATGGATTCCATTCACCATGCTCCACCACAATTTCATTTGGATCCACTGGAGCTACTGACTCTGTAGTTATACATTTTTTATACTCTTTGTTTATCTATGTCACAGTCAGTCCATCCAGGAACACTTGGTTATACTTCATTCTTACCAATAAATTGTATCTGTCTTCAAAATCAACTGGTACTTCATCTGGAGCTGTTTCAATAGAAGTGAAGTCTTTTTCAAGATTTGCTTCATCAATATCTTCCTCTTCCAGCACCTCATCATACCAGTCATCATTAAATTCTTCTTTAATATCATCAAGTGCTTTAATAGTTTCTTGAACATATTTTTCACCTTCCTCCTGAACTTCAATAAGCTTTTGAACTTTAGATGAAGACTCAGGTAAAACTGGTTCATCTAGTTCATCTAACTTCCTTTTACCTTTATCAACAACAGGAGTTTCTTCAATGTTGATTGGATTGATTTCAGATACAATCTCAATCTCAGGTGAAACAACCTTTTGAGATTCTTTCAATTTTGCCAACTCTTCTTTCATCATATCATTCTCTTCAGTCAACTTTTTAAACTTTTATTCCATTATATCATAATCTCTGATCATTACATCAAAAGTCTTCATGTCTCAATTTTATCATTCACCACACTTACTATCTCATCATCCTTTATTTTAATAACTTCTTTGAGCTTCAAGTTTTCTTCTTTCAACTCAACTATTTCCTTTTCTTGAGACATATTAATTTCTTTCAACTTTTCAATCTCATCAATATCAATTATATCATCAGTCTGTACAGACACATTTTGTGCTGTAATGACTGGAATGTCTTCAGATTCAATAGGAGTTAAGCTTTGAAAAACAGGTTCAGACAGCATAGCTTCTATGAACTCAAAATCAAATGTTTGATTTTGCACATTAGCATCAACTTCTTCAGCACCTTGAGCTTCTATCATTTGTTCATCATGAGTTTCTTCACCAATCTCATGTGCTTCATTAGCATGATCAGATATAGTAGCTTCACTGCTATCATCTTGATGTGCCTTATCTCCATCATTATTACCATTATTATCGCTATCATCTGATGAGCTTTCATCAGCTTCATCATCATCACTATCAACATCTTCTTCATCACTTTAATCTTCCTTAATGATCACTTCAACAACATCCTTAATCAAATCATTTGGATCTATAGGTTCCTCCTTAGTCAAATGAAAATGTTGTTGATGAATATCAACCTCATCCATAACAACATTCCTCATGTAATCAAATAAAGGAACATTTGGAGCTCTAGTAATAACAGTCAGTCTCTTGTACACAACTTCAAACATGTGTTCAGGCTCAAGTCTATCACCTTCTACTCCATCTACATATAAATCTAGATGATCTTCATTGATGATCAATTGAAGGAATCTAGAATACATCAAGCACTTATTCCTTTTTCCTCTCTCTAGATTGTAGATAAATCCATTCATAATCCATTTAGCCATGTTAAATCTTCTGTTTGTGGCTAAGGCTATGATAGGAGATGCAATGTCCACTGGGAATGAGTCCTATCATGCACTTCTCTTGGACATGCACAGTTGGAATATGTAACAGAGTAATTTCCAATGGTTATACAACCTAGCCCTGAAGAATTGTTTCTTAGGGAACTGGTCAGGGTGACCCATCATCATAAACACCTCTCCACATTCATTGAATGTATGCTCTGCTAGATCTTGAGGCTCATTCTCTCCAATTCTGAGAGCTACTCTGATTGCTTGTTTAAAGACCTCAATCATCCTATCATTGGTTATGAATGCTCTGAAAACCTTGTTTCCTTCATCATCTCTTTCTATTTTAGCTGTTCTCCAGAATCTCTTTATCAATCTAGCATGAATAACTGGTCTTGCACACATGGCATACACATATTTGGTTCTTAGAAAAAATCTTATAATCGCCTCATAACCAGCTGCTTCTCTAACTTCTTCATCTAAATTTGCAGCTACATATGCTTTGGTTCGAATTTTAGTTCAGCATCCGCACAAACAAACACACAAACTTTAGATATCTTGATTTCATTTGAAACAATTTGATTTTATCAAACTTTGAATTAAATGTTAATGAATAATTATGTTTTAAACACTTAGTTTTGATTTTACATCAACTTGTACTTAATCATTTTCTAGAATTTTAACATTCTGCCCAAATCATATTAAATACAAATTGTTGTATGATTGTTTTAATACACACTAACTCACTTATCGTTTATCAAAGTTATTTATCAATTAAGTTTTTATGAATTTTTTTAATTAATTTTTTTATTAAGTTTTTTTTTCAAACTTTGAAACTGTTCATCTTCTTCATTTGAACTGATGAAGAACACCTTTTACTCAATGTTTATGAAAAAAAACAGTTCCACATATCAACCTGTTCGAAACTCAGTGTATATTAACATTCTAAAATCAATTTAAGTTCTTAGTTTCATTTGGATGCATCTAATTCAAGTTTTCAAGATTTAGGGTTAACTATGAATTTCGAACTTGAAATGAATTGATTTTAACTCTGAACTTACGTTTATCAAACACACACTTTTCGATTACAATATTTCAGACACAGATGAAAATTTTGTGTATGATGAGTGAAATGAGTATCGAGTGAGTTGTTTAGGGGTTTTGGATTGTGAATGAGTGGAAAAACGAGAACTGTTGTTTATATACTAAGTGTAAAATTCTAGATGCATAAGCACTGTATGGGCATTTGAGGTTAGGCGCATGAGAACTGTTCAGGCGCATGAGCACTGTTTAGGTGCTTTTGCACTGTTCAGATGTAAGAGAATATATGAAACGTCCAACACTTGGTGAATTTTACACTTAATACGTCTGGTACTATGTAGGCGCATAGGAATGTTGAACCGCCTAACACTTAACCAATTTTCTCAGACGTCTTACAACTATTCAGGCGCATGAGGATATGGGAAACGCCTAAACACTTGTAATATTTCTAAATCTCATAATGCACCTACTTGGACTTATGGCCACTGTTTAGGCGCATGAGTTTCATACACATTCACCTGAACATTGTTTAGACTTATTAGCACTATTCACGTAATGATATTTAAACAATTTTTTAGAATTTACATTTTTGACCCTCAATTTACACTTTTGACATTTTAAACCCTTTTATTTTAATTTAAAATATCAAAAATTCAATTTCCCTTTATTTTAGTCTCACAGATAAACAAATTGGTCTTATTTACAACATTTGCAAGAAGCTTTTCCACTTGAAAATAGGTTCATTTTGTCATTATCAAAATTTTACATCATCAAACACACACATACTTTGAACATGTAGCTTTATCCATTCAATATTTTAATTTTGATTTTCTGAGAACCTCTTACTTTTATTACTCCCCCTAAACTTTAAGTTTAATAAACTTAGAAGTTTCCTAAGGTGACACAAGAAGATCACACTTATCATTATTAAATTGCCTTCACACAGAAAACATGCACAAAATCAAAATTAAAGCACAATCAAAATCTAATATTTACAATAGAATCATTGTCTGCAGTGAGATCATATCAGTGAAGATCAACACCTTAAAATAAAATAAAGTGTGAATAGTCATAACAATGAATAAATCCCGATCAAGGGTGTTCCAGGTCGGTGATTTCACAGTAAAGGAGACACAAGATCCAAGGACAGACATTGAGTGTTTTTGACAAAAGAATCAGCTCACTTACTTTTTCAATTCTTGGATTTATTAGGGTATAATTAGATATGACATGATGTGACTCATATAAACACTTAGAGTGATCAACTATCATAAAGATATGCAAGAAAGCACAAATTCTCAACTTATTACCTGACATATATGCATAACCAGAGTTCATGTTGCTAAGTTATCAGAAAATGATCATGGATAACCATTTGATCAACTCTAACCATCCATTTGAATGGTTGTTAACATTGGCATCTTTTTCATCAAAGGAGAATATCCAGGTCTGTAATCACTTACACCAAATGATATCTCAGCACTTCAGGTCTATGATGACTCATAACAAAGAAGTGAGATGATACTTGTAACAGATCTCATGATTAGTCATATCACTACCAGGTGTAAGTTTTGTAACTTTACAAACAATCAATCTCATAAGCTAATACTGCTCAAAAGTACTCAGATGAACACACATACATGCATATATGATTTAGTTGAATCACAAGAATTTACTTTTTCAGTATAATAGCATGAGATTTGTCTACACATCATATCTGATCATGTCAGACTTTATTGATAGTGAAGTATGGAACTGATCTCACTAATGTACTATCATTTCTCACATGTATTATCATTTCTCACATGTTGCAAAAAAGATTCATTCCTAAAAATGAATTAACAAAGAAATAAAGACTCTAATTGTAGTCTTTGTTTTATATTTTTTATCTTTAATTTTTAGTTTTTTACTTTTGTATTTGGTTTTATGTAAAAAGCAAACACACACACAAAGTATAATCAGGCAAATAACTTTGACAGGTTCTCTTACTATGATCTTTTGAATAAGGGAGGGTTTTGATCATGTTAAGATTCAATGAACTGAAAGGAGAACTTAAAAACTAGTTTTACACATGGTTAATAAGACCAATTGACTCCACTAAGTACTCAAACCGTCCTGGTAAGAAGGCTTTAGTAAATAGATCAACCAACTGTTTTTTAGTTGTAATTTGAATCAAAATGATTAAACCTTTTTCAGAGTTATCTCTGAGAAAATGATATCCAATCTCAATATAGTTTGTTTTTGAATGTTGAACTGGATTAGTTATAAGAAACATAGCAACAATGTTATAAATGTAAATGGGTGTTTTAAGAAAATTGAAACCATAATCCAGCAGTTGGTTTTGTAAGCAAAGGATTTGAGAACATCCTGCTAAAGCAGCTATGTACTCAGCTTCTGCAGTTGAAACAAAGACATTCATTTGTTTCTTGCATTGTCACGAGACTATTCAGGTCCTAAAAACTGACAACCGCCCGTTGTAGATTTTCTATATTGACACCATCAACCATAATCACTATCAGTATATCCATGTAGCTCAAAATCTCCCTCGTAAGGATACCATAGCCCTAAATCCGATTTACCTTTAAGATATCTGAATATCCTTTTACAGCAATTAAGTAAGATTCTTTTGGGTCTGATTGATACCTAGCATAGACACAAACAACATACATTATGTCTGGTCTAGATGCAGTAAGATACATCAAAGAACCAATCATAGATCTGTATAACATTTGGTCAACTGATTGTCCTTTTAGATCAGGCTCAATCTTGGAGTTTACGTCAGCTGGAGTTCTTATGGACTGACAATCTTGCAGTTTGAATTTCTTCAAGAGTTTTTCAACAAACTTCTCTTGATTTATGAATATACCATCTGTAGATTGTTGAACTTGTAGTCCAAGAAAGAAATTGATTTCTCCCATAGAACTCATTTAAAATCAAGACTTCATGATTTCTTCAAATTCATTGCATAGTTTTTGACTGGTAGAACCAAATATGATATCATCAACATACACTTGCACACATAAGAGATCATCAGCATCCTTCTTTATGAATAAAGTTGGATTTAATTTTCCTCTTGTATCCATGTTGGATTAAGTGTTGTGATAATGTCTCATACAAGATTCTAGGTGCTTGATGGAGTCCATATAGAGCTTTACTAAGCTTGTACACCCGATGTGGAAATTCTGCATCCTCAAAACCCGGAGGTTGCTTCACATACACATCTTCAGTGATTGGATAGTACAAGAATGCACCTTTTACATCCATTTGATACACTTTGAATTTCATGAGTGATCCATAAGCCAGGAAGACATGAATAGATTTAAGTCTTGCAATACTTCATCATAGTCAATTCCTTCTTCTTGTGTGTATCCTTATGCAAATAGTCTCGCTTTATTTCTAATGATTATTCCTTGATCATCAGTTTTATTCCTAAATAACCATTTTGTGCTTATAGCATTTTCTCCTTCAGGTAAATCCACCAGATTCCACACTTCTTGTTTGTGGAATTGCAGTAATTCTTCTTGCATAGCCTCAATCCAACCATTGTCCTTTAACGCTTCAGTAATGTTTTTGGGAACAATTTGAGAAAGAAAACAAGAGTATAAGCACTGGTTTGCTTGTTCTGATTTACTCCTTGTTATTCTCTTAGGTGTTGTTTGTTTCTGAAGAGGTAAAACGTCTGCAGTCTGCAGACCACATCTGCAGACATCTGCAGCAGAAGAGGTGGACCAAATGTCTGCAGTCTGCAAGAATATCTGTTTTTTGTTTAACATCTGCAGAATGCTGAAATATTCTGTAATTAAACTAAATTTATTTTTTAAACTTTAAAAACAACTAATACATTAATATATAAATAAAAGTCATAGAAATACATTAAAATATAAATAAAAGTCATACAACACTACAATAATATTCATAAAATCATGAGTTTGAGATGAACATTCTCAAAGGGATCAAGGTTTAACCCTCCAAATTTCTCAAACATCAGCTGAAATCAAAATGTTCCACAATCAAAACGTTCCCAAATCTCTCAAACATATGAACTAAAACCCATAGCAAACGTGTTATGAAATAAATAAACAATCCTTAAGTAAGCATACTGTCTTTAACACTGGAACAAGGTTCCATCATTTCCAGTTTGGCTGCAATTCGCCCAACACAACCATCCACAACATTGTTGAGATAAACCAATGGAGTGTTACCAATCAACTGCAAGCACGATCAAAGATTTAGGCATTAATAAATACACAAAAAATTGATATCATACAATCCACAAACAACCACAAACTTACTTCAGTAACATCCTTAGCGATCGAACTCTTCCCTTCCGCCATACTTTCAGAACAGTAACTGGCAATCAAACATAATCAAACAATTATAAGCTATAGATAATCAATATTAAAAGACAATCTATGTGCTGGACTGCTAATCAACAAGATGCACCAAAAAAGACATTTGAATAGTCACAATTCCATATGTACGGACAATAGAAAAGATACAAAACTGCAATTTTTATATCATTTTTCACGGATAACGATCGTCAAAAACAAAATTTCATTTGAAATCAAATGTCGATTAGCGAAATTAACGATGCGTAAGGTACCTTCGTTTACAGTGATTACAAGAAGAAGAAGATGATGAAATGTGGTTATTTGGAGGGGTGGCGACGGGGGGAGTGGCGACGGGGGGAGTGGCGACGGTGGAGTGGCGACGGTGGAGTGGTGACGGGGGAGTGGCGACTTGAGAAGAGAAGTATCAGGGAATGGAGGTGGGGTGTGGGTATTTGGGGGAAGAGTGTGAAGAGGTGAGAAGATTTCTGAAGACTTTAGTCCACCTCTTCTTGGAGAAGAGGTCACGCAGACCTTTTTTAATGAAATGTCTTCAGAAAAACAAACACTCTACAGACCATAAACGTCTGCCCGCCTCTTTTTGCCATAGACAAAAGAGCTTCAGAAGCTCTTTTTCAGAAAAACAAACACCACCTTATTCAATGAACCAATAATCTGTGATGTTAAATGGTTCTTATGAATATGAGATGTAGGTATCTCATCACCTTGAACATTAACATCCAGATTTGTTTGATTCAAGTTGGAAAGCTGATGCAATAGGCTAGAAGAATGTGGATTGAAATTTGGAACTTGAGTCGGTGCGTTGATAAAGTAATCAAGATTACCATTATCAACTGCATCACCAGAAATAGATGATGTTCTGGACTCAGGTGCACAAACTCATTACCATCATTAGGAATTGGTTGAGAAACATCTTGACTTTCAGACACTGAATGATCTAAATATTGATTAGATTGATCATTTTCATTGAATCTTATCATTGTATCCTTGACAATATAGAAGAATGGGTAATCTGGGCTTTGATCATCTGGATCATCTAAATCTGAGTCATCACTGAAAGAACCAAGATCTCCTTGAGCTTTCTTTTACCTGCTGAATCAAGCAAGTTTGATTGATCAAACAAGTTAGAATGAAAAGAGTTTGACAAAGAATCTAAATCAAATAACCAAGCAGGACCATTTGAAACTGATGGAAATAAGTTTTCCAAGAAGTTAACATTGAATGTTTCAATTATAACATTAGTCTTAGAGTTATAAACTCGATAGGCTTTTGAAACAGATGAATACCCAATGAAAAATCCATTATCTGATTTTGCTTCAAATTTTCCTAGATGATCACTTGAATTTAGAATCATGATTGGACAACCAAAAGATTTAAGAAATCCTATGTTTGTTTTCTGCCAAACATCAACTCATATGGAGTTTTCAGTTTATCTTTCACGATTAACGTTCGATTCTGGATGAAACATGTAGTTGAGATAGCTTCATCCTAGAAAGTGATTGGAATTTTAGCATCTGCTAACATGGATCTTGCAGCCTCAATCAATGTTATGTTCTTCCTTTCAGCAACTCAATTTTGTTAAGGAGTTCTGGGAGCACTGAACTGATAAGCTATTCCTTTCTTTGCACAAAACATATCAATATTAAAATTTTTAATTCCAAACCATTATCACTTCTTATTATTTTCACTTTGTGATCTAGTTGATTTTCAACTTTAATGATAAATTCTTTTAATAATCAGCCGTTTCAGATTTAGCATACAAAAAGAAAACCTATGAAAGTCTTGTATACTCATCATTGATAACTAAACAATATGATTTTCTTCCAATACTCTTGACATTAGTTGGTCCAACAAGGTTCATGTGCGACATCTGGAGTGGTTTGGAATTTGAGTTTATCGGCTTGGTCTTATAAGATGCTCTATGTTGCTTTCCCTTCAAACATGCTGAAGAGTGATCAGATGTTACAAACTTCTTGGATGGAAGACCAATAACATGATTTCCTACTACAAGCGTGTTCATGTTCTTGAAGTTGGAATGGCCGAGACATCTATGCCAAAGCTGAATTTCATCATTTGATGCTTTAGAAATAAGGCAAGTTGTTTCTGTTGATGGATCAACTTGAGACATATCCAGTTTGTATACATCTCAATCCCTTTCAGCTTTAACAATCACCTAGTCCTTGCTAATCTGAAAACCTGGCTTTAAGACATAACAGAATAAATCATCAAATAGAACAGAATATAATTTATCATATATTTGGGATACGCTTAAGAAATTAAAGTTCAGCTGAGAACAAAAGTTGACTTTATCAAAGCTTATTATCCCATTGGATACTGTTCCTTCTCCTGTTATCTCTCCACCTACATCACCACCAAAGGCGACATTGTTAGGACCATGTACATACGGAGTACTAACTGATTCAATGTGAAACCATATCAAATAGTGCGGAATCCTATTTGATTGGCGATCCAATCAGGGAGAACGTTAATCTGATCAAAACTAATGAATAGAATACGTTAAGAATTGATTAGAAGTGATCAGAAACGTTCTATGAAATTGGAAGGGACTCTCTGGACGAACAAGCACGGCTAGGGTTAATAATTCTCGAAGTGTTTTATTTTTCCATGATTTAAGTGGTATTTATAGGTTACAGCTTTCATTCGTACGACTGAGCCATGCGTATGGCTTAGTCGTGCGACTGAGTCTTACAATTGATTCATTCATACGACTGAGTCAGTCTTATGACTCAATCGTGCGTATGGCTCAATCACCTGGTTCAATCGTGCGACTGGCCCATTCGCATGGTCTAGTCATGCGACTGAATCATGAGACTTAGTTAAACATGTTCCTGAACTTTTAACAATACAGAACTATGTCTAACAACTGTAAACCTATATAAATGTTCATATAAGAGTGTAGTAATCAATCATATGAACAGATATAACATTCAATAACCAACACACGTTCAACAAAGCGTTTTTTCATTTCATATATCAAAAATTACATTAGTGTTACAAAATGAAAGTCAATTACATTTAAGCTTACTAGAACTAGAACTAGGGACATGTGTACCAACAAACTCCCCCTTGGACCTAGTTCTATCTAATCTTTGACCTCCTTTTTAAACTCTTCATATCTCTTCACTTTTTCTTCTCTTGAAACCCCAACATGAATACAAGTGCAAAGCATAAACGTATAACATGTTGGAACTGAAGTGCTTGCATGATATCCTGCGTGTCAAAAAATAGTGGCCACTTGTACAATGTGTAAACATCAGCTGCAGACAAGTTTGTGAGCCACATTGGGTCAAATACCCTTATTGTCTCTAATGTCCACTCCCTATCCAAAACTATGACGGCCTCTCCGTGCGCCAGTCATAATACCGCCATTTGAAATGGGGTGCAAAATCTTGTGGCATCTCCCTCAATGGAATACGAGACATTATGCGCGGAGGGTGCCATTTCAAGACAACGTTTGGTCTTCTTGAGGTAGGGTCAACCTCTGTCTTATGAATTAAACTTTTGGGCTGTTGAGGTTTGAAATTGACCCACCTCGTATGGTAATCCTTCTTCATTGCCTTCTCGACCCATCCCAATATCTTTCCGGGAACAACATACAGGAGGTTCAAGTTAGCTAGACGGTTTAGCTCAAATCCAGGGAGAGTTTTCAGATCGTGTGGGAATCTGAAATACCCTATGCCCTTCTCTCTCTTGACGGCATATACCTTGAGGTCCTCAAAATACGCCAAGCTGATGATCTTGCCAGACACCTTCTGATGCTTCTTTACCTTGTAGAGCTTGGTGTAGGCGTTTGACTTTGTAGGCACTCGCTGTTTCTTCATTTCCCCAAGGCAGGCTGCCCACTCATCCTTTTTGGATGCCAGATCAGCATCATCCGCCTGAGGATCTTCCTCTGTAGCTTCTTTTGCAGCTATCTTTTCTTCCACTTTGTCGAATGCACTGCTGCCAAATGTTTCTCCCAGATCTGGTAGTAGTTCGCCTTCGGTGTTAGTATACTAGGGTTAATGATTAGCAGTCACATCCTCAATCTCCACCTCATCGACATCTTGTAGCTCCTCATCACTGACTACGTCGACTTCTGGAGCATCCTTCACCAACTCATCTGGGTTTAGACTGAACAGTTTGACAATCTGTTCATCAGTCATATCGTGGATTATCTATCCCTCTTTAGGTGTGTAGCTGACAGAGAGATGTACTATCCCTTGCAAATCAAGAATCATTGTTAATTGAGTCTCGATCTGTCGAAGGGGTACCACATCATGCTCGTCAGCCTGTTTAGATGAACCTATTAAAGAAATAACCAAACACAATATGAGTTCGTATACATGATGCACATGACAAATGGCAGTTTAACTTTTCATTTATTTATTTAAATAAACATTGATACATGATTTCAAGAACAAAAGTTTAATAACATATAGACATCTATGCTTGAATTTTTCCTTCAATCATAGTCGGGTCTTCTGCAGATGGGGAGGTAGGCGGGGCAAACGACGATGCTCCTTGGTCTTGTCTCTTCTTCGTCCTTTGCTCTTGACCATAAGCAGAGGCAGATGCAGCTGCATCTCCTTCATCATCATCATCATCATCCCGCCTACCTCTAGCTTTATCACCACTCACATCATCATCATCATCATTTTCATCCTCTTCATCATCATCCTCTTCATTATCTCCATCATCATCTCCTTCACCAAGCTTCAGAGGCTCCTCTTTAGATCCTTTTAGTTGGAGCATGATATTCTTGTTTGCAGCTTCTAACTCTTCCAGCTTCTTGGCCGACTCATCCTTGTGCTCTTGAAGTTTGCGATCTGCTCTGCCTGCTGTGAGATCTGCTGAGCTGGGGAAGCATTTAGCTCCACCAGCTGACGTAGCTGTGCAGATTTCTCCTCGTCAGCGGCTAACAGCTTCAGCACCATCATGTTCAGTGTTGCCAGCTGTTCCTCCACTCCAATAGGAGGGAGGGATGAAACGGTGGGGAATGTGGAAGGGCCAGCTTAGTGGCTGGTGTTGGTAGCAGTGGCGGTGGTAAATATTGGTGGTGGTGAATGGATGGGTGGAGAGGTATGAGGTGTGGTAGTAGAAGGTGGAGTGGTAGTGGTGGGAGGTGTAGTGGTAGTAGGTGGTGTAGTGGTAGTGGGTGGTGTAGTGGTGGAGGTAGTGGTATGAATTGTGAACCTCCATCTCTTCGGCTTCATCCCATAGGGTTGAGCCATGCTCTTCCTCCGAGTCCCCCTTGACCCGGAGGCTCCCCCTTGGCTACTGGGCTGGTCTGGGGTGTATGATGGATCAGAAATAGCCTCCCCAAACCTGTCCGGACGTCCACCAACCGTCCTAATCCCCCTCTCGGCGGCAACCACCCGGTTGCCCACCGTCCGAGTCAACGGCTCCTCATCCGACTCCTCCTCTTCATTAGGCTGGAAGTCCTGATGGAACCCAGCAGTAGATAAATCACCTTGTGGAGATGGTGGAGATGTAACATCAGCAGTAGTGGTCTGTGTATAAGAAGGACCTGTATCTCCACCATCACCACTATCATCATCATCATCAGAGTTATCATCAGGTAAGACTATATGCTCTGTATCTGAATCACTATCGTCATGGCACCACTTCCTCTTCGCTGGCGCCACATAGTCTTCACGGGCCAGATGCCCAAACATACTCCTTACCGGGGGCTTTACTTGCTTACTCCGGTACACCCTCATTCTCTCGAGGGTGGTGTCGTCCATCACCTCGTGGACAACAACATCCTCCTTCTCCTTGGGCAGCGAGGGGAGCTTCTAATCTATTATCATCTGTAGAAAGCATGGGTACATGCAGAAGCTTTCCTTCCCCTTCGCGTCAATGTTCTCCACCATATAGGTGAAGATCATCCTCGAAAAGCTGAATGGATGATTCAGCACCAACGCCACATAGGCGTTCTGCATCTGGTCAGAGAGCTCGTCGAAGCCACCCTTCCTGGAGGCGATGCATCTCAGTAGAACATGGGCTAAGTATTTGAACTGGGGGCACAAGTTTCTCTTGTTAAGCATACTTGTGTTGATGTCCCCCGAGTACTTAGCCCTCATAAAGCAACCTCGAATAGTGAGGGGATGTAATCGAGTGGGGCAGTCGGCATCATCCCCGAGCTCTAATACTATCCTGATATCCTCCTTTGAAATCTCTACGCCTCCCCAAATATGGAACTCCTGATACGATGGGGCTCAGAGGACCTATCAACTACAGCGCTTTCCCAGAAAGCCTACTGTACTGATCTGTAAGGAGTGCACTGTGTGGAGATAGCTCGGAATATCCTCGATCGGCGGAGAGAAGAAATAATGCCCGCAAACTCCGCAGCATTGCGGGATGAGAGATCAAGATGAGCACATATGCTATGCTTAGTGCTCATCATCCACCAACTCGCCATCTGTGACACAAAGTAAATAAACATTAGTACGTGTCAGAGAATACTAGATTTGTTCCATGAACTTGAAAATTTTGTTCAGTCGTGCAACTGAGCTGAGCGACTAAGATCTAGTCGTGCGAATGAGCTGTGCGACTAAGATCTAGTCGTGCGAATGAGCCATACGACTGAGTTCTAGTCGTGCGAATGATCTCATACGTACGACTGAATCATGCGACTTGACTTAGTCGTATGTTCTCTCATGCATTTACCTCAGTCGTGCGATTGAGCTCAGACGCATGGTTCAGTTGTGCGATTGAACCACTCGTCCATCTCAGTCGTGCGGTTGAGCCATTCGCATCGCTCAGTCGTGCGATTAAAGTTCATCAGGGTGTCCAATCGCATGTCGACTGTTGGTTCATTCAAATTCAATTTTTGAGCAATACTTGATGTTAAACGTTGTGGATTGACTCATTAGGTTCGTAGATGTAAGGCCCCGCTCCCGGGCACCTTACGGTTGGTCGTTCATCGCACATAAAACATAATTTGATATATGTATATAAACATCTTAAATAAACATTGCAGCGGAAACATTTCAAAAGATACATTTCATTTCATCATAAAAGCTTTTACAATACATTACATCGTTGGTTTACGTACAAAATACAAGCTTTCTTACATCGCCTAACTTTACTATGATTGCTGCGGAAGCATATAAAACTGGGAATTTCTTAAGTAAACCCGTTTATGTGAATCCTCAACAATCATAGGGTCATATACAGTGACCTCTAGTAAAAATATTAAATTTTTCATCATAAAGAAGATTCCTTAAGTAATCCCGTTTATCGGGATCCTAAAGGAATCTTGCACTTGCATGCAACATAATGTGTTGCGTGCATTATGGGCCCACAACACATTGCGTGGCAGCATTATCAAAAGGAGAATGCCATCCCAAAAGAGTTGAGTAGTCTCCTCGTGCCATCCCCAGCAACACTACCTGCCAACTGGAAACACATAAAAAGTCAGCGTTGCTGAGTGAGTTCTAGTTTTAAAATGAACATACTTTATTCACATTATAAACCATTCCTTTCTTTCACATGAACATACATCATACGTACACATAGATAGTATTTTTTATTATCTTCATCATTCGTTATACATCATCATCTTTTAGTTCTCATACAGATCCTGTCAGGCTTTACCCACTTCATAGCACTTGACTATGATTACTGTGGTCGAATGACAAGGATCCCGTTCATCTTTGCTTGCACATTGAATACGTTTTGTACCACTACCATATGCTATACCCCGATCAGTCTTAGCTACTGGGCCGTGAATCAATAGAGCGTATGCCACAGTACTAGTAGGTAAGCGGTAGAGGTACCATGACCAGGGTCAATCACAAAGAAGGACCCGTTACCTTAATTCAATGCTTACAAGACTTAGTTCGTTCATTCATTAATGCATGTATTCATCATCATATCTCCTTTTCATTCGTTCATTAATACATGCATTCATCATCATGTTCCTCTTTCATTATCTTTCACTTTACGTTACATAATACTTCATTCATTCATTTCCATAATTCGTAAAGTTTCGGAAAGATAAACATACATAATCATAAGGAACATACACATAACATTCATTCATCATCATACGAAGCAACACACATATATGGTATACCATAGGTATACCCACGCAACATCATCATCATCATTCCTATGTTACCCGTTTACTCAAATAAATCAGGTCTTACTAAGCTGAATCCGCATTTCACGTTCTGATTTATCCGCATTAGTTTGACCATCCGCATTGGTCAATGCGGATGAAGAATGCCTTATCCGCATTTCATGATTCTACCCGCATTAGTCCATGCGGATGAGGAAATGCCTTAGCCGTATACTTGACTCATTCGCATTAGTGAATGCGGTTGACCAATGCCTTAACCGCATTTCCTTAGACATCCGCATTTGTTCAATGCGGGTGAGATGCCTTGGTCACCTTTCCTGATTCGTGTGCATTAGGTTAATGCGATTGAGCAAAATGCCATGACCGCATTTCCTTAATCATCCGTATTTGTTAATGCGGGTGGAGACTGCCTTAGCCGCATTTCGTTTGGTTATCCGCATTGGCTAATGCGGTTGATCACCTTAGCCACCTTTGCTTCAACAGTCCGCATTGGACAATGCGGTTGATCGTGACAACCTGCAACTTAACCTGTACCATTCTCATACCTCATTCGTCATCTTAACATACATTAGCACTTATTTATCATATCAGCTACTTAGAACAAACTAAACATCATGCATATCATAAGAATGACTTCTAAAACATACATCAGCAGTACGCATACAATCTACACGCTGAAATTCATCTATCTGTCCTAGAAATCTTACATACATTAGGCATAGCAGTCTAAGCGGACTATACACACAATCATACTCGTACATACATACACAGATTGAGCGCTCACGGCTCGAAAACAGTTTCACCATGTGTTCTAGCCCCAAAATCGTTCAAAAAAATGCGTAAAAGGAGGGGTCTTCGAACTCACATTGTGTTGCTGGGTATGGCTTCTTCAAAACCCGTCGCCGTGAGACCTTGTACCTCGAATCCGCCCTCTTCTTCTTCTTGTTCTTCCTTCAAATTCCCGTGGTCTGCTCTTTCTCTCTCTAGAACACTTTGAAGATTTGGGGTTGTGAGAAAAAGTGTGGGCAGCCATCCCTATGTATATCAGATATTTACTTTTCTTTGTACTTTTTACACAAAACCCCCTCCATTTTTTCTTTCTTTTCCTTTTCTTCCAAAATTCTTTCTTTTCTTTTCTTCTTTTTATTTCTCTTTGTCTAATCAAAATTTCGGGTGTTACAATAGATGACCGACTAAACCCCTAATAACTTTCGTTTGATCAAAATTCTTAGTTTTAGTGGTTTATTAGTCACGTTTAGGTTCGGTTAACATTAGGTCTTAATTTTGATCCTTTTGACGTATAGTAACAGATTTTTCATGCTAACTTTGTCACGCAATACCTGTATAATCAAAACCAAACGTCAGAGAGTATCAAACAATGGCCTATAATGATCTAATGAAATTTTGGCAAAATAGGTTTGTGTCATGCGTCTGAGAGGCGATTTGGGAGAATGAAACGACTGCGTCCGACTCGGCCTATATTTATACTAGGGCAACCTTCAGTCGTGCGACTGAGCCTAGTCGCATGATTGATTCATGTGACTAAGCTTCAGTCGTGCGATTCGCCCATACGGTCACCTCCAATCGTACGATTGAGGGTCATTCCTGCGACTGGCACATTCGGTCACCTTCAATCGTGCGATTGGGTTCATTCATATGGTCCATTCGTACGACTGGTCCATACTTATGGTCCAGTCGTGCGAATGGGTCATACTTGTGAATTTTGCCTTTTTGACCCCTTGACACTTAGCCCCGTATAACAGTAGATAAAACATTTTGCTCTGTTGATCATCTTAGACATGACCATTTTAAATTAAAGAACCGTTGATCACCTCAGACGTGATCCATTTATCCAACGGATCACCTCAGACGTGATCCATTTATCCACCTAATCACCTCAGACATGATCTATTTACTTTTTCAAAAACAAGTGATTCAAGATTAACGTTAATTTCATTGTGTGACCTATTCAAAGATGAAGAACATAGCACAGTCCGACACTGACACACTTTACAACTAACTAGAAAACTAAACTAAGTAACAAAATAAACATGTTTTTGTGATTTTGTTAGGGTAAGGTAGAATAGCCTATTAGCATTAACATCATTTCTAAGATAGATTCATATGGAATCAGACAGGCATAAACACAATTACTTGGAACTTTTATATATAATTGAAATGGAAACTAACATATTTACATATCATAGTTACTTATCCATCTACGACTTCTAAGTGCCAACTGGAAATCATGCTTGATCTGATATGTAACACACGTTGATTTTGAACATCAGGCAGTGCAACCACGACGATTGTCAGTATACTTGTACACTTAAATGCATACACAGATTTTTAACACTCACTGGTGATTAACTAGGTGAATTAGATCAACAAGTATTTATATGTCCCACAGGTATATGGTAATCAATCTTCCTCGGAGACTTTTGAGTAGTCCAGGGAATAAGAAGATTTGGTTCTAAGAACTATCAAAGAGATGCTAAGCCTCAGGTCAGTGCCATCGCACAGTAGAGAGGCGCAAACAATAACGAATTCTTAGAACGGATTGATTATGCTAAGCCTCAGGTCGGTGCCATCGCACAGCAGAGAGGCGCAAGATCTATCTTTTTCTTAGAGCAATAGACTATAATATACATTTAAGCAGTGACTTTTGTCATCTTTTGCTCAGTTTTTCAGGTCTTTGCACACATTTGTGGCATTCAATTGCTCGTCATCCCTTATTGGAAATTGATTGATTGTGCAAACCAGGGATACCATAGGAACCCACAACTTGTTGATAGATCCAAATTTAAGTGATTCACCAATGATGTCTATTAATCTTTGTGTTGAACCTACCAACACATCGTATAATGGACTAGCACCATCCTAGATCGACTTTCTTCGTGTAATTACAGTAACAACCAGGCGTGCTATCATTTTCCTAATTTGTTAGACTTAGAATTCTCTGACTAACAGTTTTCTCTGATTTAATTAAAATAAAATGGCAAAAATTGAAAATCTTTTTGGTGTTCCAAGTAACTCGACGTCTGTGTACTATTACATTCCGTAGCATTGAATCACGTTCTTAAATATTTTGTTTTTGCCTTTTTATCTTATCTGCCCTTCCCCCCCTTTTTTTAAGTAAATAGATACGAAAACTAAACTAATCTCCCCTTAAAATTCTAAAACCGAAAATATTTTTATGTTTTTATATTTTTAAGACAGGACATTGAAAAAGATAAATAAAAGAAAATAAAATAAAAAAATAAATTTAAACGAGTGTCGGACTAAGCATTTGTCCCTTCTAGAATGACGTCACTTTTCTTTTTCACGTCGTTGACCTCTAACAGATAGAAAAATCTTGGTTTATCAAACGGTTTAGTGTAGAGGTCGGCGCGTTGAAAATCCGTGTTTATTTTAACCACATCAATTAATTATTTTTCATAGCAATCACGTATGAAATGATACTTTATGCCGATGTGTTTTGTTTTAGGGTGTTGAACATGATTTTTAGTTACAGCTATGACAGCAGAATTATCATAAAAAATAGGGGCATTAGAAAATTGCAAACCGTAGTCCCGCATTTGCTGTTGGATCCAAATGATCCAAGAGCAGCAACTTGTGCAGCAACGTATTCAGCTTAACATGTGGACAAAGCAACAGATGTCTGCTTCATGCATTAGCAAGTGACTAAATGCCTTCCAAAGAATTGACACCCTACTAATGTTGACTTAAAGTTCATCTTGCAGCCACCATAGCCTGAATCACTGTACGCTGTTAGCTCAAAGTCGTCATCATGAGGATACCACAACCCCAGTGTTGGAGTACCCTTGAGATAACAAAGAATCCTTTTCACGCCGATGAGATTATTTACTTTTGGTTTGGCATGATATCTGGAGCATAGACATGTGGCGTACATGATATCTGGATGCGAGGCAGTGAGATACGTGAGAGATCCGATCATCCCATGATACATAGTGGCATCCACTAAATCCCCATTTTCATCTGGTACCACATCATGATTTGTGGCAAGTGGGGTACCGGCAACAGTGACATTTTCCATATCAAAGCGACTTAGAATGTCTCCAACATACTTAGTCTGATGCAGAAAAATGCCGGTAGGTGTCTGATCCACCTGTAATCCCAGGAAGAACTTCATCTCTCTCATGGCAGTCATTTCAAATTCAGCCTTCATCATAGATTCGAATTCTTTACATAATTCTTCATTTCAAGAACCGAAGATTATGTCATCCACATAAATCTGCACCATTAGTAAATCTCCATCCACATAAACAATATGCAGTCAATAACACCCCGGAGAAAACCATGCTTTAACAGGTGGGTGGAGAGCTTCTCATACCAAGCTTGAGGAGCTTGATGTAGTCCGTACAGATCCTTGTCCAGCTTGTAGACTCTGTCCCGATGGTGAGGATCCTCAAATCCTTCGGGTTGACTGACGTAGATTTCTTCACGGATTTCCCTATGAAGGAATGCACTCTTTATATCTAGTTGATAGACTTTGATCTTCATATAAGATGCATAGGCTAGGAAGATACGGATTGCTTCCATTCTAGCCACAGGTGCAAACACTTCATTGTAGTCGACTCCCTCGACTTGTCTGAAGCCTTGAGCAACCAATCGTGCCTTGTTTCTGATTACGACACCTTGGTCGTCCTTCTTGCAGCGTAGCACCCATTTGGTGCCTATTACTTTAACTCTTTTGGGCCTGTCAACGAGTGTCCACACTCCAAGATTCTTGAACTGTAACAGTTCTTCATGCATAGCATTGACCCAGGCCTTATCCTTAAGGGCATCGCTTACGTGTTTGGGCTCGACTTGAGAAACAAAACATTTGAAAGCACCATCATTCACGTAGCCCTTTTCCATAATTGCAGCATAATCAGCAGAGTATAGCTGATTTCTCGTCTGCACACCGGAGTGAAGATCCCCAATGATAGTCTTCGGGGGATGATTCACACTGATCCTAGTCACAGGTGTTGTAGGAACGACAACTTCAGTATCCAGATTTGTGATGGTAGGTTCAGTATCCAGATTCCTTGATGCATGTTCAACATCTGTTGAGCTTCTAGCTTGATTAACGTTATGCTTATTGCTGGTCTCAACTACTTCTTCATTATTTGATGAATCATCACTCTCGTCCTGAGTAGCTGCTGAAGATCCCGAAGCACCACAGGCCGGTGTCACCTTGATGGTATCCAGATTCGGTGTATTTAGGACATCATACATCATCTGAGCAGCAATCTCTTCATCTGAATCTATCTGAGGAAGGTTGAATGATTTGAAAAAGCCATCATAGTCGAAGAATGACGACAGACCTTTTCCAGCAGGGGGGATGGTGTATCGTTGCACATCGACGTTGCACCACACTTCTACCTAACCTGTGGAGTTGTTATAAACCCGTTTGTCTGGTATGCTGTATCCAAGAAAGATCCCCTGATCTGCTTTCTCGCTGAACTTGCCCTCCAGAGTTTTCTTCAGTAACGTGCATGGAGCTCCGAATGATTCCAGATACTCCAGGTTAGGTTTGCGCTTCTGAAGCAACTCATAGCTAGTCTTGCCCTGCCGCTTAACTACTAACACATGATTAAGCGTGTAGCATGCATTGGCAATAGTTTCATTTCAAAACTGTACTGGCAGTTTTGAATCTGCCAACATAGTCCTCGCAGTCTCGATCAAGCTTCTATTCTTGCGTTCAGCAACTCCATTCATCTGTGGCGTGTATGCAGAGGTGAACTGATGAACAATTCCCTTTTCCTTGCAGAAAGCATCCATCCACTGATTCTTAAATTCATTTCCATTGTCTGAACGAACCTTCCTGACCTTCAGATTGTAGAGAGACTCCAATGTAGTAACGAGCACCTTGAATGATTCAAATGTTTCTGACTTAGTTTAGCTAGCTTTTGAAAACCCTAATCGGCTGAAACTCAAAAAAGACTAACTTTTGAACACATGCACTCATAAAAACTAAATTTTGATGCAGAAAGACCGGATCTTTTAAATGAAAATGTTGACTTTAGCAAAAACGTGATTGAATCCACGTAGAATCAAGAGCCAAAGATCTTATACCACTTGTTAGGACCGTGTACGTACGGAGTACTAACTGATTCAACGTGAAACCATATCAAATAGTTTGGGATCCTATTTGATTGGCGATCCAATCAGGGAGAACGTTAATCCAATCAAAACTAACGATTAGAATACGGTAAGAATTGATTAAAAGTGATCAGAAACGTTCTATGAAGTTGGAAGGGACTCTCTGGATGAACAAGCACGGCTAGGGTTAATAATTCTCGAAGTGTTTTATTTTTCCATGAATTAAGTAGTATTTATAGGTTACAGCTTTCATTCATACGACTGAGCCATGCGTATGGCTCAGTCGTGCGACTGGCCCATTCGTATGGTCCAGTGGTGCGACTGAATCATGAGACTTAGTTAAACATACTCCTGAACCTTTAACAATACATAACTATTCTAACAATTGTAAACCTATATAACATGTTCATATAAGCGTGTAATAATCAATCATATGAATAGATATAACATCCAATAACCAATACACGTTCAACAAAGAGTTTTTTGATTTCATAAATCAAACATTACATCAGTGTTACAAAATGAAAGTCAATTAATTTAAGCTCACTAGAACTAGAACTAGAACTAGGGACATGTGTACCAACAGACATGCGTTTCATCCTTTAACTTAAAATCTTGCAGTAAGGCATGATTGCCTGTCATATGCCGGCTACACCCGCTATCCACATACCATGTGTTGAGTGGTCTTCTTGGGTGTACCTGCACAACAAACAAATTTAAGTTGTAGTATCAACCCAAGCCGAGATGGTCTTGGGTTTTCCAAATTTATCCATAATGGTAAATTGCTTGAAATGAAGAGTGTTCAAATCTGGCTTATTCTTAATGAAGTTACCAATTTTGTTATGAATTTGTTGTGGATTATTTTTAAAGACGTTCATACAACTTGATTGACCAAATTTTGAAAAATATTGATTACCAAAATTTTTATTAGTCATTCTTACAGATCTTGGTATGAATTGTTCTTTTAGAACTTGTTTTGATCTCACATAATTATTCATTTGGAAAGACCTTACACCTAAAGAAGGTTAGTTAGTTAATATTTGAAATCCATCAGTTTGATTTCTCAAATACTGAGGATTAACATAACCTTTTGCTCAAGTTTGAATTTGCAAAATCCTCACTTAGTGAACTTTTTCTAAAATAACAGTTTTCAGTGTTATGAGTCTTCTCATCACAATAGGTACAATATTTATTGAAATAACAATCTGCTATTTGAATGACTCCTCATGTCACAGATGTGATAGTACTTATTGAAAAAACACTCAGCAGTATTATGATTGTACATATCATAATTTTCACAGTACCTTTGTGGAGATTTAAACAGTTGCTTATTAACTTTTTATGTTGACGCGATATTTGGTTCTTGTTTATATTTTGGCGTCAAAAAGTTAATTTGTTGTTTTTGATTTGCCAGATTTGCTTTTGTGTTGATATTTTATTCTTTGACAAATTACTTTTTATCTTTTGTTCATGAACTTCCTTCTTGGATTCCTTAGGAACAAATCTTTTAGTAATAGCGGAAGTCTTAGAATCTGACCCCTGTTTTTAGATCAGAGTGAGATTCGTTATTAGGGCTTAGCTTAACTTCTAAAAAAAGAGTTCATGTTCAACAGAACAGCAGAGACAAATTTTATAGGTTTGAGTTTAGTTGTCTGATTTGTTGATTTTGGTAGATTTTCTGAACTTTTGTTTTGTTCAGTTTTTGCTTTATTTGCTTTTCTTCTTCTTTGTTGATTGTTTGATTTAGAAGAACTTGGTTTAATTTCAGATTGAACATATTCAGGTGAAGATTCTTTTTCATTTTCTTTCAGTTTCAGATCAACAGAATATGAATCTTTTGAGGTTCCTTCCTCTTGTTTAGCTTTATCTTTACTTTTATTTGTCACTTCTTCCAACACAGAATCAGTTGGATCAGAAGTTTTCTTACATTTTTGTTTTGGTACATATGATTTAATCTTGATGGGATGACCATTATTGATCTTTTCATTGTCCTTTTCAGCAAAGATTTTTACATCAACTTTTTCTTCTTCATTATTAGAACTTTTGATTTTGTTCTGAAAAGCTTTTGAGTTTAGCTTTGTTTTCAGGAGAATGATCATGAGTGTTAAAGTTTTCTGGTAGAGCGTTGGTTATTGATTCAGGCATTGGTTCATGAGTGAATCCTAATCCTACTTTTTTTTATCTTTTCTTTCACTCATCATTTTTTCAACAATCATTTTTGAATTTTTAACCTTAGCAAGATCTACTTGAGTAGCAGCATGTGCTATCTTCTCCTATTCTAGATTTTTGATCATTTCTTCCGATTGTTTTGAGACAATTTCTAACTCTTTTAATGTGTTGTTCTAACATGTTTGTAGAGAAATGATCTTTTGATCTGCTATTTTGTGATCAGATTTTAATTTGTTATGCATTGACTCTTCTTGTTTAAGTTTCTCGCAGATTTTATATGAGTAGCTTCGATAGTATTCAACATGTTTGAAGCATGATTTGGTGCAAAGTTTCCCTCTCACTTCAGATGGTATCTCAGGGTATTTTGGAGATGAAGTTTCAGAGTTTGAGTGTAACACCCCAACCCGGTAAGGTTGACGTGTCACATAAACAGTAATCAGAGTTTCATGAATGATAGAATTAAAGTACTAAGAAACACTCAAATCCTTACATAGGTCCAAATAATTTAAATAAAGTCTTAAAATCAGAATACTATTAAATCTTATTAATCCAAATGTTCTCATCCTAACTTCTTGAGTTAACACTCTTCACTCGTTCCCCTGAGCCCCTTGAGTACCTGCTATAAAAATAAGAGAAAACAACAAAGGAAAATACGGCTGAGCCAAAGAATGCTTAGTAACGGAAATAAACAATAGCAATACAATGATCAATAATGATAACAATGAGATGATCAAGTTGAAAATCAAATGATAATGATCATCTAAAAGGAATACCCATATGAGCCAATAATAATAACAATTAACAATGTGTACATTAGCTGCAGTTCTAATGCACCAATATGTGAGATAGGAATGTGGGCACACACACCTAACCATCTCACCAATAACAATAACAATGATATCCTAGGATCGATCCATACGCCTCCTTTAACAATAATCAATATGTGTAACAACTTAGCACATAATAGTAATGTAGAGACGCTGTGGTCTAATCGCTCTGCCACAGATAGAGCACGTCATTTGTGCCACAATGACGCCCTATGTCCCCATAGGTGGATGTGCTCGGGTATGGAGGTCAATAATACAATCAAGTCAATATAACACAATAAGTTACACTAGAGCTCATAACCCTTAATCAAGGTTACTAGCTATAATCAATCATTTAGGAAGCATGTGACAATGAGTACAAAGCAGATAAAGGCTATCATATGCAAACAATATCAACTATACAATAAACACTTATAACAATAATCTTATGGATTTAATAACCAACAAGTCAAGTTAAGAATTCAAAATACAGATCAAGAACGAGAGGTATTCATGCTACGAGAGGGAAAGGTCGGAATCCGTACCTTATACGCGAATGACAATAATCAGAAACAAAGTCTAGGCTCGGTTAACGCCGTGAGAACCTACGATAACGTAACGCAAATTATAGTTTGAAAAATTCCAGTTCTGCCTCTGTCTTTTCGCACTCGTTAAAAATACTAAAAGACATCTAAAAATTCTGAAAATCTCCAGTTTACTATATTAGTGATTTCTGAACAACTTTCATTTAGAAAAGTTTTTGATTTGGATTACCAAATATGAGAAAAACGTGGATCTTTACAGCTGCACAGAACTGCTAGCTGTTACGAAAACGACTGTTTGGAGGTCTAAACGAATGAGTTTTTCAATGTTTTATATACCAACGGATTCGTCTTTCGACGGACTTCGTCATGGACATAAAGTTTAACTGATTTGAATCTGTTATGAAAGAGTTATGCTCTCTGTAAGTTGGCTGTAAAATACGAGCTTAATTCAACAAAATAAACTATTTCATACGTTTGTTAATAATATAAATATAAATTGTTAAGCTTTTTAATAAATTGATTTACAGAGATCAATTAGGTACCTTTATAAAAGAAGTCTTATATTTAATCCGATTTTTAACATTTATTTAAAAGAATCCATAAAAACAATTAAATAAATGTCCTTGTTATATAATTTTATAAAGGTCTAGGCTTAAAGAAAATTACAGAAAAATTAATTGGGCACTTTTAAAATAAACAGAGTTTATAAAAGTTATTTTAAAATTTTTAGTAATTTTTATATAATTTTTGAAAGCTGAAAATGGCATAAAAAAATAAATGTGGGTGCACGGGTTCGAACCCGTGACCCCAAGGATTGCAAGTGAACCGTGAACCAGTGAACCAAAGGCCTCAGCCGCGGTAATAGCTGGTTTCGATGACTTATAACACATTTAACCAAGAATTCGCCAATCATCATGAACCCTAGTTTTAGTTTGGATCAAATTGAAGTACAAAACGATAATGATCAATGAAATAAACATGGGGCTTTGATTTCCCATGTGAAATCGAGTTTATGGATGTGTTTAATTTTACCAGATGTAGTCGAATCGATGATGAACCCCACGATGAACAGTCGCGGCTAATGTGGAATCCAAACGATGATCAAACACTGATGATACTCGAATTATTATTGTTCAGTGCGTTTTGATAGTGGTGTCGGCCGAAAGTTTCGGTCAAGGTGGAAATCATACCAAACCAACACCATTATTCAAAATGCAAGGGTCCACGAGTTCGAGTCAATCACACAAAGGTGTCGGTAGCTTTTGTTTGATAAAAAACCGCGTTATTTTCAGTGGTGGGGCTCGCCGGAGTTGTCGCCGGCGGCGACCGGAGATACGGGGTCGACGGGAGGGGGTTTGGGATTTAAAACAAATTTACAGTTTGGCCCCCTGTAGTTTACATTGCTTATTATTTCATGTGAAAGTTTTTAATTTCAAGTTTCATAAATTACAAAATCACCCCTGGACTTAAGTTTTTATTTATTTCAAGTTTAATAAATTTTTATAAATTACTATTATTATTATTATTATTATTATTATTATTATTATTATTATTATTATTATTATTATTATTATATTATTATTATTATTATTATTATTATTTACGGGTATTATAATTCTACCCCCCTTAAAACAATTTCGTCCTCGAAATTCTAAATAATGTAGCATGAATCCTTCTGAAAATACAATACGGTGAAAATAATACTTCTTTAAACACACACCACTTACGAATAGAGTAATCACTAACAGTTAGGCTTAGAAAAACTTACACTTAGTTGTCGAATAAGTATGGATACTGTGAACGAATCATTTCTTCTGTCTCCCATGTCGCCTCGTGTTCAGAATGATTTTTCCATAAAACTTTAACGAACGGTATAGACTTGCGTCTCATAACTCGTTCTTGACGATCAATAATAGCTTCAGGTTCCTCTTCATAAGAAAGATCTTCTTGAATCGCGTGAAGAGGGTAACTAATAATGTGCAACGGATGATAGTTGTATCCCCTCAACAAAGAGACATGAAAAACGTTAAGAACATGAGAGAGTTGCGGTGGCAATGCTAAACGATACGAGACTTCTCCAACCCTTTCAAGAATCTCAAACGGACCGATAAAACGTGGACTTAACTTTCCTTTAATTCCAAATCGACGTATGCCACGACAAGGTGACACTTTGAGAAACACATGATCTCCGACTCTAAATTCCAATGCTCGTCGGTGTTGATCGGTGTAACTCTTTTGTCTAGTTTGGGCTTCTTTCAACTTCTCTCTGGCAATGGCAACTTTGTCATTAGTAATTCTAACCAATTCCGGTCCTTCGATTATCTTCTCTCCAACCTCATTCCAACATATTGGTGCTCTACACTTTCGACCATATAGAAGTTCAAACGGGGCCATATTTATACTAGCCTGCCAACTATTATTATACGCGAACTCAACTAAGCATAGATACTCATCCCAATTGCCCGTCCATTCGAGTGCGCATGCTCTAAGCATATCTTCCAAAGTCTGAATAGTGAGTTCAGATTGTCCGTCAGTCTGCGGATGGAAGGCGGTACTAAATCTTAACTTGGTTCCCCAAGCATTTTGGAAACCCTTCCAAAAGCGTGACGTGAAACGCGGATCTCTATCACATACAATCGATGATGGCGTGCCATGAAGTCGAATAATATCTTGCAGAAATATCTCTGATAATTTGCTAACTGAGTAACCCTGTTGGATGGGCAAGAAATGAGCCGACTTTGTGAGTCTATCAACTACGACCCAAATGGCGTCGTTCTTCTTGAATGTTTTTGGTAGGCCTGTAACAAAGTCCATGGAAATATCATCCCATTTCCACACAGGAATATCTAATGGTTGCAGTAATCCACTACCTCTTTGATGCTCAATCTTTACTTGCTGACAAGTTAAACAATGACTCACATATTTAGCTACATCTTCTTTCATACCACTCCACCAAAAGTTCTGCCTTAAATCTCTATACATCTTAGTGGCTCCCGGGTGAATAGAGAATGGTGAACTGTGTGCCTCTGCTAATAAGGAGTCACGAAGGGTTGAGTCATCTGGCACACATAATCTATTTCCACACCAGATAACTCCTTGTTCATCAACTCGAAACTCAGATTGTTTCCCTATCTTCAAATTTTGTAATATCGCCCAAAGTTCTCCATCTTGATTCTGAGCTTCCTTGATCCGTGTAATAAGATCAGATTCTATCCTCATCTTGGCTAGATAACTGTTAGACTCACCAAGCTGTAACCCAACTTCCATTCTATCCAGATCTGAGATAATCTGTGGTTGGATTTGAAGACATGCTACTCCACCTGCACTCTTTCGACTGAGAGCATCTGCCACGACATTCGCCTTGCCCGGATGATACTGGATGTTGGCATCGTAATCCTTGAGTAGTTCTAACCATCTCCTCTGCCTCATATTGAGTTCTTTTTGAGTGAAAATATACTTAAGGCTCTTATGATCAGTAAAGATGTCACATGTCTCTCCATACAAATAATGTCTCCAAATCTTTAATGCAAACACTACAGTTGCAAGCTCTAAGTCATGTGTTGGGTAGTTTACTTCGTACGGTTTAAGCTGTCGGGAAGCATAGGCAATAACTTTACCATGCTGCATAAGAACACAACCGAGTCCCTTCTTTGATGCATCACTATGAATTTGGTATCTGCCAGAACCCGAAGGTAACATAAGAATAGGGGCAGATACCAGTCTTTTCTTCAGTTCCTCAAAACTCTTTTCTCTATCCTCGTTCCACGTAAATTTTACACCCTTTCTCATAAGTTGAGTTAGAGGTAATGCTACACGAGAGAAACCTTCCACAAAACGTCGGTAATAGCCCGCTAAACCAAGAAAACTACGAACTTCAGTGACGGATGTCGGTCGAGGCCATTTAGTAATAGCTTCCACCTTTGCCGGATCCATAGTGATACCTTTAGCTGATACAACATGGCCTAAAAATGCCACTTGTTCAAGCCAAAAGTCACACTTAGAAAATTTAGCATATAACTTCTTTTGGCGTAAGGTCTCCAAAATCGTGCGAAGGTGGTCTTCATGCTCCTCTCTACTTTTAGAGAATACCAAGATGTCATCGATAAAAAACAATAACAAAGCGGTCCAAATACTCGTGGAACACTCTGTTCATGAGGTCCATAAAGATAGCTGGAGCATTGGTCAAGCCAAAAGGCATAACTAGGAACTCATAGTGACCGTAACGGGTGCGGAATGCTGTCTTAGGAACATCTTGATCTTGGATCCTCAATTGATGGTATCCTGATCTGAGGTCGATCTTAGAGAAGAACTTTGCGCCTTGTAGTTGATCGAAGAGATCGTCAATACGCGGTAACGGATAGCGGTTTCGGATAGTAATCTTATTAAGCTCTCGGTAGTCGATGCATAGACGCATACTACCATCTTTCTTCTTCACATATAATACCGGTGCCCCCCATGGTGAAACACTTGGTCTAATGAATCCGAGTTGTAATAGCTCATGCAGTTGTTCTTTCAATTCCTTCAACTCTACTGGGGCCATCCGATAAGGTGCCTTAGAAATAGGTTCCGCCCCGGGGATTAAATCAATAGTAAACTCGACTTCACGCTCAGGTGGTAACCCTGGAAGTTCTTCAGGAAAGACATCAGGGAATTCCTGAACAATAGGAAAGTCTTCAATACGAGGAGTATCCACTGATGTATCTTTTATAGAAGCTAAGAATCCCTCACATCCACGAGATATAAGCTTTTGGGCTTTCAGAGCAGAGATAATTTTGAGAGGCTTCCGAGGTAGGCTCCCTTGGTAAACTAAGTCAGGATTCATAGGATCACCAAATAGCACACGACGAGTTTGACATTCTATGGTAACCTGGTGTCGTGTTAACCAATCCATGCCAAGAATAATATCGAAATCACCCATGTGCATAGGAAATAGGTTAGCCTCTCTAATGATTGATTCGATCTGAATAGGACAGTTTTGGTACACTTGTGAAATAACAATCGATTCTCCAACAGGAGTAGAAATCACTAATGCAGGCTCTAGAGCGGTAGGCATGATCGTAAGGCGCTTTGTGAATAGATGAGATACTATCGAGTGTGTGGAGCCAGTATCAAACAATACATAAACATCATAGTCACCATGACGAAGTATACCACAAATCGTACCTATGTATTGATAACTAATGAATACTAACGACGGTAAAACTAGAATCAATGGAAGTAGATTATGATTATTAGAATGAATTAGTACGGGAAGATGTACCTGGAGCATTAGCAGCTTCCCCTACAGTTAGTGCGAATACTCGACCTCCAGTAGTGGGTGGCGCATTGGCTCCCTTAGCATCATTCTCTGGTCGGTTCCTCGCCTTTGGGCATTGACTAACCCTATGCCCCATATCTCCACAACCAAGACAAGCTCCTGTAAGTTGACGACAAGTTCCGGGATGATGCTTTCCACAATGAGTACACATCGGATGTCTGGAAGGATTGCCTTTTTGATTCACCGGTTGAGCTGCAATTGGTTGTTGATAGGGTATCATTTGACCTTGACTTCGAGTCTTACCATGCCATGGTTTAGTGTTCTTCCCCGATCCTTGATTTTTCTGACGATCATTTCCATTTCGGTCAGATCCTTGAGATGACTCACCGCCAGCCTGAATACGAGTCCCATCTCTACTGCGCTTCTTATTATCCTCAATTTTAACAAAAATTCTTTTCTCTCCAGGTCCACCCTTTTTGCAGCCCTAACTGCTTCCTCAATATTGTTGAAAGTGGAGTGAATAATAGCCTTACGAATCCGATCACATACTGCCCATTGATACTTTTCAGCCCGTTCCTCAGGTGGTCCAGCAGAAGAACCTAGAAATCCCAACAGTCGATAAAACCGGTCTGTAAAATCAGTGAGTGATTCATCGTTTCGTTGACGGATGTTATCATACTCCCGCCTGTATGCTGCTTTATCCACATTCGTAAAATACTTGTCGAAGAATATGGAACGAAAATATTCCAAGATAGAGTCTCCATGAACTGTTCGCCTCCTCTTTCAGCTACCACATTCTCCCACCATACTTGAGCATCTTCCTCCAGCTTATAAGCAGCTAAACCCGCCCTGTACTGCTGATCAACTCTAAGCACGGTAAAAATTTTCTCAATATGAGCTATCCAGTCTTTGGCCACGGCAGGTGTATCCGCCTTAGTGAATGATCGTGGTTTTTGCTTTTGAAATCGCGCTAGCCAAACATCTGCACCAGTTGGGTTTGGATTCGGGTTTGGATTTGGGTTTGGATTCGGATCCGGATTTGGGTTTGGGTTTGGATTAGGATTTGGGTTTGGGTTTGGATTTGGGTTCGGATTACGTACTGCATCAATCAAAGTCGGTAGTATAGCAGTAAGTGCTTGGGTCATAGCACCAACAAGGTTTGGATCAGGTCCATTCGACCCGCTAGAATTTCGTGAATTACGGCTGGGAGGCATCTAAAATGAAAACATTTCACATTAATCAGAACAACGTGAATTAGAAAATAGCCATATAATATATAGAGAACCTAACCCAATGTCTACCCAATCCTCACATGTCTTAATTTTTTAGTTTAAGTTTTCTACAGGAAGGAGCCTAAGCTCTGATACCATAACTGTAACACCCCAACCCGGTAAGGTTGACGTGTCACATAAACAGTAATCAGAGTTTCATGAATGATAGAATTAAAGTACTAAGAAACACTCAAATCCTTACATAGGTCCAAATAATTTAAATAAAGTCTTAAAATCAGAATACTATTAAATCTTATTAATCCAAATGTTCTCATCCTAACTTCTTGAGTTAACACTCTTCACTCGTTCCCCTGAGCCCCTTGAGTACTTGCTATAAAAATAAGAGAAAACAACAAAGGAAAATACGGCTGAGCCAAAGAATGCTCAGTAACGGAAATAAACAATAGCAATACAATGATCAATAATGATAACAATGAGATGATCAAGTTGAAAATCAAATGATAATGATCATCTAAAAGGAATACCCATATGAGCCAATAATAATAAAAATTAACAATGTGTACATTAGCTGCAGTTCTAATGCACCAATATGTGAGATAGGAATGTGGGCACACACACCTAACCATCTCACCAATAACAATAACAATGATATCCTAGGATCGATCCATACGCCTCCTTTAAGAATAATCAATATGTGTAACAACTTAGCACATAATAGTAATGTAGAGACGCTGTGGTCTAATCGCTCTGCCACAGATAGAGCACGTCACTTGTGCCACAATGACGCCCTATGTCCCCATAGGTGGATGTGCTCGGGTATGGAGGTCAATAATACAATCAAGTCAATATAACACAATAAGTTACACTAGAGCTCATAACCCTTAATCAAGGTTACTAGCTATAATAAATCATTTAGGAAGCATGTGACAATGAGTACAAAGCAGATAAAGGCTATCATATGCAAACAATATCAACTATACAATAAACACTTATAACAATAATCTTATGGATTTAATAACCAACAAGTCAAGTTAAGAATTCAAAATACAGATCAAGAACGAGAGGTATTCATGCTACGAGAGGGAAAGGTCGGAATCCGTACCTTATACGCGAATGACAATAATCAGAAACAAAGTCTAGGCTCGGTTAACGCCGTGAGAACCTACGATAACGTAACGCAAATTATAGTTTGAAAAATTCCAGTTCTGCCTCTGTCTTTTCGCACTCGTTAAAAATACTAAACGACGTCTAAAAATTCTGAAAATCTCCAGTTTACTAGATTAGTGATTTCTGAACAACTTTCATTTAGAAAAGTTTTTGATTTGGATTACCGAAATATAAGAAAAACGCGGATCTTTACAGCTGCGCAGAACTGCTAGCTGTTACGAAAACGACTGTTTGGAGGTCTAAACAAATGAGTTTTTCAATGTTTTATATACCAACGGATTCGTCTTTCGACGAACTTCGTCATGGACATAAAGTTTAATTGATTTGAATCTGTTATGAAAGAGTTATGCTCTCTGTAAGTTGGCTGTAAAATACGAGCTTAATTCAACAAAATAAACTATTTCATACGTTTGTTAATAATATAAATATAAATTGTTAAGCTTTTTAATAAATTCATTTACAGAGATTAATTAGGTACCTTTATAAAAGAAGTCTTATATTTAATCCGATTTTTAACATTTATTTTAAAGAATCCATAAAAACAATTAAATAAATGTCCTTGTTATATAATTTTATAAAGGTCTAGGCTTAAAGAAAATTACAGAAAAATTAATTGGGCACTTTTAAAATAAACAGAGTTTATAAAAGTTATTTTTAAAATTTTTAGTAATTTTTATATAATTTTTGAAAGCTGAAAATGGCATAAAAAAATAAATGTGGGTGCACGGGTTCGAACCCGTGACCCCAAGGATTGCAAGTGAACCGTGAACCAGTGAACCAAAGGCCTCAACCGCGGTAATAGCTGGTTTCGATGACTTATAACACATTTAACCAAGAATTCCCCAATCATCATGAACCCTAGTTTTAGTTTGGATCAAATTGAAGTACAAAACGATAATGATCAATGAAATAAACATGGGGCTTTGATTCCCCATGTGAAATCGAGTTTATGGATGTGTTTAATTTTACCAGATGTAGTCGAATCGATGATGAACCCCACGATGAACAGTCGCGGCTAATGTGGAATCCAAACGATGATCAAACACTGATGATACTCGAATTAATTGCACAGGAAGTTTCTAGTGGTGTACACGATCAAAATACTTCTATCAATTTGGGTTTAGAATGTGTCTAGGTGGGATTTCGAGTAGTTGCAGGTCCGCGGAGAAGGTGATGATCGATTAGTGTGATTTGGTGTGTTTCTAATCAGATGAGACTCGAAGGAAGTTTTTAATTGTGTAAAAGATCGTTAGTGCACCATCAACTTCGATTATTATTATTGTTCAGTGCGTTTTGATAGTGGTGTCGGCCGAAAGTTTCGGTCAAGGTGGAAATCATACCAAACCAACACCATTATTCAAATTGCAAGGGTCCACGAGTTCGAGTCAATCACACAAAGGTGTCGGTAGCTTTTGTTTGATCAAAAACCGCGTTATTTTCAGTGGTGGGGCGCGCCGGAGTTGTCGCCGGCGGCGACCGGAGATACGGGGTCGACGGGAGGGGGTTTGGGATTTAAAACAAATTTACAGTTTGGCCCCCTGTAGTTTACATTGCTTATTATTTCATGTGAAAGTTTTTAATTTCAAGTTTCATAAATTACAAAATCACCCCTGGACTTAAGTTTTTATTTATTTCAAGTTTAATAAATTTTTATAAATTACTATTATTATTATTATTATTATTATTATTATTATTATTATTATTATTATTATTATTTACGGGTATTATATTGAGGGTGAAGTTTCAACCATAGGTTGATCAGACTGAGCCATCAAGGCAATCTCATCTGAATCCTCTTTAGGATCCGATTTGTCACTCCAGTCATACTCATCTTCTTCATTCTCACCTTCCATTTTCGGATTACAGTTTTCTGACCAATCTTCCACTTGGATTTCTACTACAAGAGATAAACTTGAGGTTAGATCATTGGTAAACTATTCAACATAAGCACTCCAATCATATCCATCTTTCACACTGACTACTAGAGCTTTCTTAGGTTCATCAGATGATTTTGATTCATCTTTAAGCTCAGGAATAGGAAGACTTTGATATGGATTTTGAAATGTCTTTTGAGCTAATTGGAACCTCTGACTGCCAGAACTTGATTGAGCATTTCCTCCATTATTCCTGGGAGCTTTGCATTCCCTGGAAAAATGCCCATAACTATTGCAGTTTAAACACCTCGACTTTGACCTGTCAAAACCAACAGTCTTATTAGCACTAGCTTATATTTCATGTTAACATATGAGTGTTTCTGGGTTCTATAAGCAATCATCATCATATGCAAGTTAAGATCCATCTCTTCTACATCTTCTGGATCCATTTTAAACAAATCCTGCAAAACAATATCCAATTGAGTTAGATGGCTACCTTGATATGCTTGAAATCTAGCCATAAAGGCAGTGAAAGCAGTTTTAGACTCTTCATCCTCTAATAGAATGTTTATAACATCTTTAACTTTGCTAGATTTAGTAGAGCTAACAGATGGAGTCTCTGTTTGAACATTTGAGCTTTGAGAAATAGAAGGAGACTAAGGTTGAGATTGAGGTTTGGTTGCATAAGTAGGTGCACTAGTGAATGATGAATCAGTGAAGAATCCGGCTCCTACAAATAAATCTCCCACTTCTTCAGTTACACTTTCATTCTTAGCCATGAAACCATTCTCAATAGTGTTTGCTGGATATGCAAAAAATTAGTACTGTGACATTGATGATGATCTATCATCATTCCTTGAACTCTCATCAATCTCTACAGATTCAACCTTGGCTATTAACAGATCCAGATCCATTGGAAATTTCTCTGTGTGCTTTAACAATGTCATTGTTTGTTTCCATGATGATGGTAAAGCACTGAGAAGTCTAATGTTTAGATCTTCAAGATCATGTGTAATGCTAGTTGTTGACATCTCTATTGTAAGCTGCACATATCGGTTCATCATTTGTTTAATGGTCTCATAAGTCAGATGTTAAAAAAGCTCTAATTGTCTCTTTAATTTTTCCTTTTGAGGTTTTGTATCTCTTTACCTCCTTCACAAATGGTCTTTAAAGCTTTGTACATTGTATAACCAGTTTGATAACCATCAAGCCTGGCTAGGACTTCCAGAGGTAGTCCTTTACATATCAGTGAGTAAACTTTAATATCATTCTTGACCTTTTTCAAATCATCACCTTGCAAACCATCTGCATGGTAGGGTTCTGGTGAATCTTTGGTATAAACAAAACCCCTGTCAGGCCCATCAGTGGTTATAGGAATATACGGTCCTTTGTCAATACATTTCCAAAGATAAGTATCAATGGAATTTAGGTGATGTTTTACCCTAAGTGATCAGTTCTGGAAGTCAGCTCTGTTCATCACCTTTGGTACACAATTCTCAGAATCTTCAGACTTAACCATGTTTAAGTTTTGAATTTAAGAAAATATACTATTTTTATTTTTTTTGGATTTAAAAAGAAATGAAGAAAAGAAAATATTTTTGGATTTTAAATTTTGAAAAATTTACTAAGTGTTGAAAGAAAAATCTGATTCTGATGCGACCGAATAGTATAGAAGCGCCCACTTTGACTTTGAAATGCCTAAGGGAATGCCTTAGTATATTTCTGAAACTTTCATGCTAGAAACGCCTGAACAGTTCTAAAATGCCTGAACTGTAGTGATTCCTTTGAACAGTTCTAAAACGCCTGAACAGTTCTAAAACGCCCAAACAGTTCCAAAGCGTCTGAGACTTAGTTTCTGAAAAATGTCCAAATAGTGCTGAAACGCCTTCAAACAGTGTTAAAACGCCCAATCTGAAACGCCTACACACTGTTAAAGCATCTGAACAGTGTTCATGCGCCTAAACACTTGGTAATTTTCAGATGATTTTCAACACATCAAACACCTAATTCATCCTCCTCGTAACAACTTCATCTTATCAAACTTTTCAAAACTTGATTAATTGATCTCAAACTCTTCAATCAAGTGTATAAGGTAGCGAATATCAATCCTTTAGCATCATTTTACTTCAATTAACAACAAAAGTTCACAGTTTTGCTCAATTTTATGTTCGAAGAACAAAGAACAGTTTGCACTCAAATCTGATGAAAATTCAAATTTGAAAGTGTCAAATCACTCAATTGTGATTCAATTCATGTTTCAAATGATGAAACACAACTAAAATCATCAATTAATTGAACAATTGCTATCAAAACACAGATTCAAGTGATTCACAGGTGCTCAAAAATCATTTTAAGCTCCAAATCACTGAACCGAAAGCTCTGATACCATTTGATAGGTTCAAATGGATTGATTCTATGTTATGATTAAGCAATTAACAATTATATGTACAAAGTAATCAACAATTGGAAAGATTCAAAACAGTTTCTATTGATTAGTTGCAAGAATTACAGTGTACAATTGAGAGAAAAGTTCAAATGTCTATCTCTACACAAATACATCTAATCCTATTTATACTAAACAAAAGAAACTAAAGGAAAAATATTACATATAAGTCTCTATACTATTGCAAAAGTAAAATACAAAGACAAGTAAAGACAACATGTTAATCTTTCAGAGGTACTAACAAACCTCCCATTTCTGAAAATTCAAATGTTTCACAAACTATTCCTAATGATGGTCCTGAAATTATTTATCCTGAGTCTCGAATTACATCAGTTTTGATGATGTAGTTGTTAATGATCGCCTTGATTATTTTATCAACTCACCGACTCAAGTGCCTAATTTCACTCCACATTCTTCAAACCTATTGTAGCAGCTATTTGACTTGAACCAGACTAATCTGGATGTTCGTGTTTGTAAGGCCCCGTTCCGAGCAACTCACAGTTGGTCATTCATTGCACTTCAAACATATAGTTTACATATACTAAGTAGAATCATGCAACGGAATCGATAAAAAGTACATTCTCATTTCATCATAAAAGCTTTTACAATGTATTACGTCGTTGATCGAATACAAAATACATATTTTTACATTATATAACTTTACAATGATTGTTGCGGAAACATTTAAACTAAGAGGATTCCTTAAGTAATCCTGTTTATTTGAATCCTCAACAAGCAAAATGGTCATATACAGTGACCTCTAGTACAAAAACATTAAAACTAAATTTAAAGAAGATTCCTTAAGTAATCCCGTTTATCGGGATCCTCAAGGAACACTTGCACTTGCATGCAACATAATGTGTTGCATGCATTATGAGCAAAAGAATGCCATCCCAAAAGAACTGAGTAGTCGCCTCGTGCCATCCCCAGCAATACTACCTGCCAACTGGAAACACATAAAAAGTCATCGTTGCTGAGTGAGTTCTAGTTTTATAATAAACATACTTTGTTATCATAAAAAACATTCTTTTCTTTCACGTGATCATACATCATACGTACACATAGATAATATCTTTATTATCTCTTTCGTTCGTTCATTCATTCGTTCATTACATCTTAACTTGCACATTGGATATCTTTTGTACCGATACCATATGCTATTCCCCAATCAGTCTTAGCTACTGGGCCGAAGTTATTAAATGAACAGCAAGCGTATGCCACAGTACTAGAGGTAAGCGGTAGAGGCACCATACATATGGTCAATCACAAAGAAGGACCCGTTTTCCTTATCCAATGCTTGCAATACTTCTTTTGTTCGTTCATTAATGCATGTATTCGTCATCATATTTCCTTTTCATTCATTCATTAATACATGCATTCCTCGTTATGTTCCTCTTTCATTATCTTTCACTTTACGTTACATAATACTTTATTCATTCATTATCATAATTCGTAAAGTTTTGGGAAAGATGAACATACAATATCATAAGGAACATACACATATCGTTCATACATCATCATGCAAGACCTCATACCCATATCATTACATGCCTGTCATACCATCTATGACCTTAAAAGTCAAACTACATAACTCTCGGGAACATTCTAGGTCGAAGCCTATATTACTCATTTTTCCCCAAATAAATCAGAACTTTTTCTAAGCATCTATCCGCATTTCCCAATTTGGGTTCATCCACATTACTTGACCATCCGCATTAATCCATGCGGGTGAACAAATAACCGCATCTCCTTGACTGCCCGCATTAGCCAATGCGGCTGAGGAATGCCTTAGCCGCATTTCATGATCTACCGCATTGGTCATTACGGCTGAGGAATGCCTTAGCCATTTTTCCCGACTTGTCCGCATTAGGTCAATGCGGCTGAGTATTGCCTTAGCCGCATTTCCTGACTTATCCGTATTAGGTCAATGCGGCTGAGCAAAATGCCTCGACCGCATTTTCTTAGTCATCCGCATTCGTTAATGCGGTTGGACTGCCTTAGCCGTATTTCGTTTGGCTGTCCGCATTAGACAATGCGGTTGAGTAAGGTGACCTGCAACTTAACCTGTGCCATTTCCATAACTCATTTATCATCTTAACACACCCTTAGCATAGATTTATCATATTATCCACTTAGAACAAGCTAAACATCATACACATCATAGGAAAGACTTCTAAGACATAAGACAACAGTACGCGCATGAACAACATGCTCTAACCCATATATCTGCCCTAGAAATCTTACATACAGAAGGCATAGCAGCCTGAACACACCATACACACACATACTCATACATACATACATAGAATAAGCACTCAAAGCTCGAAAACAGTTTCACGGTGTGTTCCAGCCCCAAAATCGTTCAAAAACGGGTAAAATAGGGGTCTTAGAACTCACCTTATGCAGCTGCGAGTATTTCTCAAAATCGGTTGCTGTGAGATCTTGTACCTCGAAACAGACTTCTTCTTCTTGTTCTTCCTTTAAAAATCTTGTAGTCTTCTCTTTTCTCTCTCTAAAACGTTCGATGATCTGGGTGTTGTGAGAAAAGAGTGGGCAGCCATCCCTATAAGTATCAGATATTTATCTTTTCTTTGTACTTTTTACACAAAGCTCCCTCCACTTTTGTTCCTTCTCATTTCCTTCCAAGATACTTTCTTCTTTTTTTCTTTTCTTATCATTATTTTTCTTCGTCTAATCAGAAATTTCGGGTGTTACAGTGTTCAAGAAGATAGGATTCCAACATCTCGTATTAACATAAACCATCCTACGTCCTAGATTATAGGTCCATTGAATGAGAGAATAATGAGGAATCATTCAGAAAGAGAAAATCTTTGATTATACTCATGTTTTCTATCTCAAATTGTCCCTAAAACATCACAGAAGCTTTAAAGGACAATAGTTGGATCGAGGCTATGCAAGAAGAGTTATTATAGTTCTGGAAACAGGAAGTGTGGAAGCTTGTGCATTTACCTGAAGGAGAAAATGCCATCAGCACCAAATGGTTGTTTAGAAACAAATCAAGTAATAGAGGTATTGTTGTTCGAAACAAAGCAAGACTCATTACACAAAAGAAAAAGGAATTGATTATGATGAAGTTTTTCTCCAGTTGCAAGACTTGAAGCAATTCATGTCTTCCTGGATTATGCTTCATATATGAAATTCAAGGTGTATCGGATGGAGGTAAAAGGTTCTTTCTTGTATGGACAATCACTTTGGGTTTTGAAGATTTAGAATACCCTCATCGTGTGTACAAGCTTAGTAAAGCATTGTATGGTCTTTATCAAGCTCCTAGAATTCTGTATGATACATTGTCACAGCATTTGATCCAGCATGGATACACGCGAGGAAAAATTGATCCGACTATGTTTATAAAGAAGGATGATGATGATCTCTTATGTGTTCAAGTGTATGTTGATGATATCATATTCGGTTCTACAACTCCAAAATTATGCAATGATTCTGAAGAAATCACGAAGTCTCGTTTCTAAATGAGTTCTATGGGTGAAATTAACTTTTTCCTTGCTTTGTAAGTGAAACAGTCTGCGGATGGAATTTTTAATAATCAAGAGAAGTTCATTGAAAAACTCTTGAAATAAGTTTAAACTACAAGATTGTCAATCCATTAGAACTCCAACTGACGTCAATACCAAGATTGAACCTGAGCCGAGAGGAAAAACTGTTGACCAAACTTATACAGATCTATGATTGGTTCTTTGATGTATCTTACTTCATCTAGACCTAATTTAATGTATGTTGTTTGTGTTTGTGCCAGGTATCAATCAGACTCGAAGGAATCTCACCTTATCGCTGTCAAACGCATATTCAGATATCTCAAAGGAAAACCGGCTCTAGGGTTAGGTATCCTTATGAAGGAAACCTCAACTTACATGGATATACAGATAGTGATTATGGCGGATGTTTCCAAGATCGTAAATCTACGACGGGTGGTTATCAGTTTTTGGGTCCCCTAGATTAGTCTCATGGAAATGTAAGAAACAAACAAATGCATCCATTTCGATTGCAGAAGTTGAGTACATAGCTGCATCAGTAGGATGTTCTCAAATCCTTTGGTGACAAAACCAACTGCTGGATTACAGGTTCAATTTTCTTAAAACTCCTATTTACATTAATAACACAGCTCCTATGTTTATAACAGCTAATCCTGTCCAACATTCCAAAACAAAACATATCGAAATTCGATATCATTTTCTCAGAGATAAATCTAAAAATTTTTTAATCATTTTGATTCAAATATCAACTAAAAATAGTTGGTTGATCTATTTACAAAAGCCTTCTTACCAGGTAAGTTTGAGTATTTGGTTGAGTCGATTGGTCTGATTAATTATGTTTAATTATGTTATTGAGCTTTATTTCATTGTTTGAATCATAAAAATGAAAAAGAACCTACTCCTATCTAAATAATAAAAATTCCAAGAGAAACTGCTAAAGTTAACTGCCTGATTGTATATACTGTGTGTGTTTAATATGAAAAAGCAAATACAAAAATAGATATTGCAAAAAGAAAAAGAAAAATATAAATAAAAACTTAAAAAAATTAGAGTTTAGTTGTTGATTTTATTGTTTTAGGATTGAATCTGTTTTTGCAATATGTGAGAAATGATAGTACATTAGTTTTGATCAGTTGCATACTTCACTCGCTGATAAAGTCTGACGTGATCAGATATGATGTGTAGGTAAACTCATGCAATTATACTAAAAAGTAAATTCTTATGATTAAACTAAATCAATTATGCATTTATGTGTATTCATCTTAGTACAAATGAGTAGTATTGATCTATCTGATTGATTGCTTATAAAGTCACAACCACACACCTGATAGCGATATGAGTAACCATGAGATCTGTTTACAACATCTGTTCAATTCTTTGTTATGAGTCATCATAGATCCTGAAGTGCTGAGATATCCTTTATTGTAAGTCATTACAGACCTAGATATTCTCTCCTGATGCAAAAAGATGTCAATGTGCACAACCCATTCAAATGGATGGTTTAGAGATTATCAAATGTTTTATCCATGATAATTTTCTTATACATTATTAACATAATATCTAGTTATAAGTATATGTCAGGTTAATAAATTGAGAAGATGTGCTTTCTTGCATACCTTGAAGATGGTTGATCTCTCTAAGTCTAAGTGTGGGTAACATAATGTCATATATAATCAAACCTTAATCAATCCAAGAATTAAAAAAGTAAGTGTGTTGATACTTTTGCCAAAAACACTCATTTTCTATCCTTGGATCTTGTGTCTCCTTTGTTCTGAAATCACTGACCTGGAACACACCTGATCAGCATTTAATCACTGTCTATGACTATCCATAATTTATTTTACTTTAATGTGCTGATCTTAATTGATATGATCTCACTGTATTCATATGATTCATTATGTATATATTAGACTTTTATTCTGATTTATTTTAACTTTTACATGATTTTCTGTGTGCAGGCACATTGATAATGATTAGTTACTCTATTTTCACCGTTAATAAACTTGAAGTTTGTTAACTTAAAAGTTTAGGGGGAGCAAAATGAAAAACAAATAATAAAAATCAAACGTTTGGATGAAAAGGATGAAGCTATATATGACAAGCATGTTTGTGCTTGATATGATGAAAACATGAACCTGAAAATATTTTAGCATAGGTGGAAAAGCTTCTTGTTATAAAAAATATGATCATTTGTATTGTTGTAATTTTTCAAAAATACAGACTAAAATGACGGAAAATTGTTTATATATAAAAATAAAAAGAATAATAATAAAAGAATCAAAATTTTTAAATTTGTGCTTGATTGAAATTAAAAATGATAATTTGACATTTGAATAATGTATGATGAGTGAAAGTAAAAGCTGACTAAGTATGAAGTGTGAAAATTTATGATGAACAATGTTCATATGCATAAATAGTGTTTTGATAAAATTTGTGAAAAATTTTGAAGTGTTAGACGTATGGAAAGTTCTCATACGACTGAACAATGTCAAAAAGTTTAATTCAGGAGTATGATGAAATTTTAGAAATTTGTACATGTTGGGCGTTTTAGTTTAAGCTCATGCACCTGAACAGTTGTCATGCGTCTAAACAGTACCAAAGTTGAAATATTTCTAAGTGTAGATACTTGAAAGGTTCATGCGCCTAAAAAGTTCTCATGTGGACGGAGGGTTCATGAAATTGACCAAGTGTTAGGCGTATTTGTCTAGGTCATGCACCTGAACAGTGCCAATACGCCTGAAAAGTGCCCATGCGCCTGAACCCATGCGTCTGAACAGTGGCCATGCACCTAAACAGTTCTCATACGTCCAAGGTTTTTCTGAGAAAATATGACCAAGTATGCTCATGCGTCTCAACAGTGCTCATACGCTTTCACAGTGGTCATACTCCTAAGACTTTTTACACTTATATATATTCAACACTTGGTAGAATTTTTTATTTTCACTTCTACACTAAAAACACTCTGTTTCTCTCATACTCTCAACTTATACGACTGCTTTTATTATCAAAGTGTTGTTTGATTTCTATTTATAATTTGTGATAATCAGGTAAAATCATTGATTTCAAACATCATATTGAGCCTAAAACATCAAATTTCCAACAAAATCATAACACTTGATTAGGCGTTCGAATCGTATTCAGGCGTATGAACCCAAAAATTGATGAAATTCAAAATTTGAGAATCAAATTGTGACAACCCTAAACTTCAGGTTAAAGAAAATATAAAGTTTACTACAATTACAATACCTTACATGTATATATTAGCTTAATGAGTAAATTATGTGCATGTATGCTATGCATGCATGTATTATTTACGTATGCGTGCATGTATATATTTAAAAAGATAATTGCCATATACATATATATGAATCTTAAATGCTTTCATGTTATGACTTTAATAAAGTAATTTTATATGATAAAAATTATATAAATGTGTGTTATATATATATGATATGCATGCACGCATTTTTACGTATGCATGTATGTGTATATATCTAAAAATTATGACACACACACACACACAGATATATATATATACACACACACACACACACATATATATCACACACACACACATATATATATATACATATATACATATATATATATACGTATATATATATATATACGTATATATATACACATATATATGTATATGTAATACATATATATGTATATGTATATACATATATATGTATATGTATATATATAGTATATGTATATGTATATATATATGTATATGTATATATATATGTATATATATATATGTATATATATATACGTATATATGTAGATATATATATACGTGTATATATATACGTATATATATGTATATACTTATATATATACGTATATATATACGTATATATATACGTATATATATATACGTATATATATACGTATATATATACGTAAATATATACGTATATATATACATACATATATATACGTATATATATATACGTATATATATGTATGTATATATATACGTATATATATAGTATATATATATATATGTGTATATATACGTATATATATATACGTATATATATATACGTATATATATGTGTGTGTGTATACGTGTATATATATACGTATATATATATAATATATATATATATATATGAACTAAGTATAATCAACAGATTTCATCAAACATTACTAATGAAGTTAGTATCTAGAAACCTTATGTGAAATACCATAATTAAACCAATCCTAAACACCTAAACAAATAACTAAAACTCCACCTTAACACTTGTATCTACTCATTAAGATACCACCTAAACGAGATTGATCGATAGTCAATAAACTAACCTTAACACTAATAACCAAATGAGTCACAAACCCTCTCGATCGCCACCTAGCAACACCATGACACAAATCCATCTTCAACTCTTGCCACCTATCACCTAAGAAACCAACTAATACACCCTAAAGGCACCACCTCATCACCCTAAACTAGACCTAATGATGATACATCCCACCTTCTTGAACCCTTCGGCCGTATGGGGTACTCCATACCCACACCCGCAAACCATCATCACTCTCTCCTTTCTCTCGACTTGTTAACCATAACCATAAACCACCACAACAACACCCCCTCTCTCTCGGTTTTCAACCGTAAACACCACCACCACCATCATCTCCTCTCCGTTTCTATACACCCACAACCATCACTACCCAAGAACACCAACACCACACCCTCTTTCTCTTAGTTCCTATCACAACCATCATTATCCTCTTGTTCTTATTACTCAACCAACATCATCATCTTGTTAGTATATGATCAAGACCAAGAACAAAACACATCAAGGTTGAAACATCAAGAACTCTTTGGAAACCAAGAAGCTAAAGGCATCCTTAATCAATTCTTAGCTCTTCTTTCACCTAACACTAAGGTTTCAATCTTTCTAAACTATGTTAAACAAGTTTTAAAAAGATTACATATGTGTTATATATATACATATGCAACTTACCCATTATCTGAATATCAAGACTCCTTAATAAACTGCTTACACACTTGAGTTTATCAAAAAGCAGTAAGGAAATGTTTCACAACTGAAAATCTAAGAATTTTTATAAGAAACTAGTTTTTAAAATAATAAAATGATTAAAACCTATGATATTTTATGAATTAATATGGTCAAATGAATTAAATATTTAAAACGATTGTGGTTATGGGAAAAAATATAGAAATATGTTTAGAAATATTAGAAGTATTTATTTGTAAATTTGGTATATTAAAGGTAAGTGAATTAATTAATATAATTTAAATAAGTGCAAAATAAGAAAAATACTAAATGGAAAAACCAAACCTAGTAAAAATATGGGAAAATTATATGATGGTCATAATATATTTTAGAAGCTCCAGATTAAATTTCATGTCTAAATTCCTTGATATGACTAAATTTATATTTTATTATGATCTGTAATGGAAAAATTGAGAGAAATATATAAGCGGTGAATTAAATTGTAAAAATTTACATTTTATATGATATTCTGTATTTGAAACGATGTGTAAAATTCGTAATTTTTAGAGATATGTAACTATTTTTTTGAATTTTTGGATATTTTGGAAAATTACAGTAAATTATTTAGAATGAATTATTAACCAGGAAATTTGTGGGATACAGTAGATCATAAAATAAACGTTATTGAAAATTTGAATTTTTTTTAATTACAGTAGCTATTTTTCAATTTATGTAGAGTTTGTATTAATTCTAGAAAAATATCTGAAATTAGTTAATTGTTAAAACTTTTATATGATAACTAATATTTTCAAATAATGTTTCTATTAAAGTTTTGAAAATTTTGAGTAATCATAGTTATTGTTTTCGAATTCTTAGCTAAAGTGCTGAAAATTTTAAAGAAATTTATTTTTCGAACTTATAATTAATTTTATATGTTATTGCTGGAATTAAGGTGAAACTAATAGCCCCGTTTTATATTATAAACTTTAGGGGAAAAAACATACTGTTTTTGTGTATTGGATGCAAAGAAATAAGACTTTTTGAGATAAGACTATCATATTGCCGTAAGTGACAACCATTAATTCGGATGACGAACCATCTGATAATATAGGTAGCGCTACTTAGGAAAAATATTTCCTGCACCAACAGAATAAGTGTTGTGATGCTATATTATCTGATTTCTGTGATTTATATTTGTGACAGTTAGAAATTACCTGGTATATAAGTAGGTTTGGTTGTAATCTTATTTATGTTGTATCAATATGTTTTATTTAAGTCATTAAACCTAAGTTCCTCACCAACATTAAATCTGTTGGTACACATGTCCCCAGTTCTAGTCTAGTGAACGTAACTGTAAAAGAACTTCTTCTTGTAACTCATATGTAATGTTTAATCAAGATAATGAGAATCTCTTCTATATATGGTTGTTGGTTGTTTAATGTTATATCTATTTATATTATTTATTGTTACACTCATATATGACAATGTTATATAGGTTTACAGTTGTTAGACATAGTTCTGAACCATTAAAGGTTCAAGAATGTGTTTAACTAAGTATTCTGATTCAGTAGCATGACTGGACCATGCACATGGACCAATCGCACGACTGAACCAGGTGATTGAGTCAATCGTACGATTAAGTCATAAGACTGACTCAGTCGTCCGAATGAACCAATCGTATGACTCAGTCGCACGACTGAGCCAGCCGCTTGGCTCAGTCGTACGAATGAGAGCTGTAACCTATAAATACCACTTAATTCGTGGAAAAACGTAACACTTAAATTATTCTCAACCCTTGCCGTCCCAGAGCGTCCTGTTCGTTCCTTCCAACTTCATAAAGCGTTCCTGATCATTGCTAATGAATTCTTAACGTTTTCTAATCATTTAGTATTGATCCCGATTACGTTCTCCCTGATTAGATCGCCAATCAAATAGAATTCCACGCTATTTGATTCGGTATCACGTTGAATCAGTTAGTACTCCATTGTACACGGTCCTAACAAGTGGTATCAGAGCTTTGGCTCTTGATTCTTCGTGGATTCAATCGTTTTCTTGAAAAAGTTTACGTTTTTAGCGAAAAGATCCGTTCTTTCTGCTAAAAAATCAAGCTTTTACGTGTGCATGTTCTGAAAAATTAAGTCTTTTCGAGTTTCAGCCATCTAGGGTGCAAAGATTACGTTGTAGGTCAAAGTTTGTGAAAAACCTCGATTTCAGCAGTCTCAGTCGCATGATTATATCAATCGTACGACTGAAGTCCAGTCGCCCAGTTCAATCGTCCGATTGAACTCAGTCGCTTGTTCAATCGCCCTGTTGAGTCAGTCGGTCTGTCCAGTCGCTCAAGTGTCACAATCGCCTGTCATGTAGTACGATTGAGTTCAATCGCACACTGTTTGTGTCAGTCGCCTCTCAGTCGTACACTCCAGTCGCCCAAACAGTTCACTCTTCAAGTTTAAACTAAGACAAAATGGACTCCGAAAATTTTGCCTTCTCAGCTGGAAAGGACTCTAGGATTCAGAACCTTCTGTTACTGGAAAATGAAATTGGAAACCACAATAAACCACCTAAACTACTGTCTATTGATGAATTTCCTCAGTGGAAACAAAGATTTGAAATTCATCTAAATAGTGTGGATACCAATTTGTGGAACTCGATTGAGACTGGATACAACATGCCCGTTGGTGCTGATGGAATACCGTTGACTTTAAGTGGATTAAGTGATGCACAAAAGGTTGCCTATAATGCTGAAAAGAAAGCTTATGCAATGCTGACACAGTCGATTCCCAAAGACATCTTCCATCAATACTCAGAGCATAAACAGAGCAAAAAGTTATGGGACGCTCTTGAGAAGAGATAAGATAGCAACGCAACACTTAAGTCACTGAAGGCTAAAGCGTTGAAGAAAGAGTTTTACAACTTCTCGTCTATTGGGAATGAAAGCTTGGATGAGATCATTGATCGCTTCTACCATCTGATGAGTGAACTTCACACTCATGGGGTTAAGACGTCTAAAGAAGATAAAGTTACCAGCTTGGCTGAGGGTCTACCAGAGAAGTGGGATTCCTTTATTTCCACTTTGCGTTATAACTCAGTTTTAGAGACTTTGGATATTAATGACTTTATTCTGAAACTGAGAGAGGAAGAGGTGCGACACAAGTACAGAACGAAGAAAGGAGCTTACACTCAAGATCCCTCACTCTACAATGTTACTCTACTTCGACTTCTACTTCCAAAACCTCCAGTGCTCCTCTACAAACTGCCTTTGTGTCAAATGCATCACCATCAGCTGATCAAGGCTCATCATCTGCTAGTGAGTCACATGGTGCATCTGGGGTTCTTCAAAGTCCTATAGTTACTCAATCAACGAAGTTGATGACTGAAATTTGGGAAAAGTAACTGTAGAGGTTGCAAAAGAACACATGGATCTACTTGCTGTGGTAGTTCATTCCTATGATGGTTTAGTGACAGGGAAGATTGGAAACTATCACCTGGCTGATGAAGACTACGAGCAGGTGGATGAGAACGAGTTGGAACGGATGGACATAATGTGGGCTCTAGCAAGTGCTGTGCGAAGAGCTAAGAAGTTTGTGAAAAAGACGGGACAAAATCTAGTGGCTACCAAAGATACTACATTTGGTTTTGACAAGTCCAAAGTCACTTGCTTCAACTATGGAGAAAAAGACCACTTCAAGAGGGAATGTGTAAAACCAAAGAAGACTGGCAACGGGAATCCATTCTCATCTTTCAACAAACAAGATAAGGAGAAAAAGACAGTTCCAATAAGCAATGACTCCAAAGCTATGGTTGCTCAAGGTGATGAAGGACAGGATTAGTCCTTCCGATTCTTATCTGACAATGAAGCCAACATAGCATCAGTTGAAGATTTGAATGAAGACTCTGCAAGTGAGGGGGAGAGCTCAGCTAAAATTGATACTGCTGAAATGGAAGAGAATTTAGCTGCTGTTAACCAAATCCTTGAGAATGAGATGAATGCTGAATCTGAAACACAATCACAGTCTCAAAATGCTTTCATGGCCGGAACGTCCCCATCTGCATAGGTAGAATCAAAAGAAGTTTTGTTTGCTAAACATGCTTGTGTTGACTGTGAAAAATTTAGGGAAAGCATTGACTTGAAATTTGCTAGGTTATTAGATCATAATGATAACTTAGTAAATGACTTAAAATTGTGCACAGAGGCTAACAAAGTTTTAAAACAAAATGAAAGCAGTTACAAAGAAAAAGTCGAGGCTTTAAAGAAACAATTAAAAGAGACTGAAGTTGTTGCCTTCAACCAAGAGAATAATATTAAATTCTATTTAAAGACCATTGAAGAAACTAAAAAGGATAAAGCAGTTTTACAAGTTGAAAATGAGTCTTTAAAACAAAAACTTCATAGTCTTGCGAGCTCCTCGCATATTTTGAAAAACTTGGTTAAGGAACGCAACAACGGGGAGGGTTTGGGTTATAAAATTGTGCCCCCACCACATGAGACTCTTTTGAATACCAAACAATGTCCAATCAATAATAATCCAATTAAAGATCATGTGGTGACAACTCCTCTGGTCAGTGACCCGGACACAACAGTCAAAACTGTTTCTTTGGGTGCTGATCAGAAACCCTCATTTTCAGGCACAACTGAAATGAAAAAAGGGTGGAAGAGAATGTTCAAGCATCTCTTGGGTTGTGTTCTAAGTCTACTAACACACAATCCAAGATTTCCAAACCCACTCAAAATAAACCAGTTAAGAAAGACAACATTCATCTTCAAAGGCAAATAAATCATAATGTTAAACTAGTTAAGTTTGTCAAGGAAGGTGAACATCAAAAGACTGAGACCAAAGAGCACATACCTAAGGTCTACTCCGCACCCCACAAGAGATCTTCTAGTCCTTTTGATAGGAGATCCTGTTATGCTTATGGTAAACGGGGTCACATATCTTCTAGTTGTCCCCGCTATCAGACACCTAGGGTTAAAGTTGAACTGGACAAAGAAGTTTCTCAGTTCCCAAAACAAAGATCTAAGACCCCTGTTAGGTCTAACACACCTGCTAGGTCTTACACATCTCCTCAACACCACAGACAACACAGACAAGTCATTGGCAAGTCTGTGATGCCTGATGTGAAACCAGTTTTGGAAACTAAAACAAAGGTTCAAACTGTTAATCAATCCACTGTCTATCACAAACAATCTTTTCATAAAGATGGTATGTGGAAAGCTAAAATGTCTGATGTATCTGATAGCAGTGACAAACTGAAGGTTGAGGTCCCACCAACTGACAAAGGACAGTGGGTTGAGTTCATAATGTGTGATGCCTCTGGGAAACCCAAGCCAGTTAAGGCTTGGGTCCCCCTCCTTAACTAATTGTTTTCAATTATGTGCAGGTTGTCCGCTACAGTGCTACTACCAATACATGGATTGTAGATAGAGGAGCTTCCAGGCACATGACAGAAATAAGTCTCTCCTGTTCAATGTCAAACAAATTAAAGGGGGACACGTTTCCTTTGCTGGTAACAAAGGAGGATACATTACCGCTCAAGGTAAGTAGGTAATACAAAGGTAAGATTCGACAAAGTCAACTTTGAACAACAATTAGAAAACAATCTGCTTTCAGTGTCTCAGATATGTGACAAGGGCTTCAAAGTGATGTTTGACAATCGCAAGTGTTACATACTGAAGAAAGAGATGGAGATTCCAGAGGAGCAGGTCTTAATGTCAGCATCCAGGTACAATGATTTATATGTATTGGATATGTCTAATGCTTCTTCCTCTGAGTCTACAGTTCAGTGTTTCTTATCCAAAGCAATAGAGAAGGAATCCATCTATGGCATAGAAGAATGGGACACATTAATCACAGGAAGATGAATCATCTGATTCATAACAACTTAGTTGATGGAGTTACTGTCAAGAACTTCAAACTTCCTGATTTTTGTGTCTCATGCAAGAAGGGAAAGCAGACCAGGAAATCTCACAAGACCAAGCATGTCAATTCTATAGAGATGCCCCTTGAGCTACTGCACATGGATCTATTTGGTCCTGTAAGCATGAAGAGTATAGCAGGAGACTGGTACTGCTTTGTAGTCACCGATGACTACTCACGCTTTACTTGGGTGATGTTTCTGAAAGCCAAGTCGGAAACATTTGAGTCATTCAAGGTGCTAGTCACAACGCTGGAGTCACTCTACAACCTGAAGGTTAGGAAGATTCGTTCAGACAATGGCACAGAGTTCAAAAATCAGTGGATGGATGCTTTCTGCAAGGAGAAGGGAATTGTTCATCAGTTCACCTCAGCATACACGCCACAGATGAATGGAGTTGCAGAACGAAAGAATCGGAGCTTGATCGAGACTGCAAGGACAATGTTGGCAGATTCTAAGCTTCCAGTATAGTTCTGGAATAAAGCAGTTGCAAATGCTTGCTACACACTTAACCGTGTATCAGTAGTCAAAAGGCATGGCAAGACTTGCTATGAGTTACTTCAGAAGCGCAAATCTAACTTGGAGTATCTGGAACCATTTGGAGCTCCATGTACTTTGTTGAAGAAGTCTCAGGAAGGCAAGTTCAATGAGAAAGCTGATCAAGGGATTTTTCTAGGATACAGCATACCAGACAAACGAGTTTACAATAACTCGACAGGTCAGGTTGAAGTGTGGTGCAACATAGATGTGCAAAGATACACCACCCCCTTGCTGGAAAAGGTCCATCGTCATTCTTCAATTACAATGGCTTTTTCAAATCCTTTAATCTTCCTCAGCTTGATTCGGATGATGTGATTGCTACTCAGATGATGTACGATGTTCTAAATACACCAAATCTGGATTCAAGCAACACATCACCTGCAGATGGTGCTTCAGGTTCCTCAACTCATGCTCAGGATGAGAGTGATGATTCATCAGATGATGAAGAGGCAGCTGAACCAGACAGTGAGCATAATGTAAATCAAGATGTTAGCTCGTCAGCTGCTGAATCGGCATTGGGAAATCCGGATACTGAACCAGTAGTCACAAACTTGGATTTTGAAGTTGTTGTTCCTACAACATCAGTGACTAGGATCAGTGTGAATCATCCCCCCACGTCTATCATTGGGGATCTTCAATCCGGTGTGCAGACACGAAATCAGCTGTATTCTGCTGATTATGCTACAGTCATGGAATAGGGATATGTCAATGACGGGGCTTTCTCATGTTTTGTTTCATAAATTGAGCCAAAATACGTCAGCGACGCCCTCAAAGATGAAGCCTGGGTCAACACGATGCAAGAAGAGCTTCTACAGTTCAAGAAACTTGGAGTATGGACTCTCGTTGACAGGCCAAAAGGAGTAAAAGTGATTGGTACCAAATGGGTACTTAAGTGCAAGAAGGATGACCAAGGCGTTGTTATCAGAAACAAGGCGCGTTTGGCTGTTCAGGGATTCCGACAAGTCTAGGGAGTCGACTACAATGAAGTGTTTGCACCGGTGGCACGAATGGGGCAATTCGATATTTCTTGCCTATGCATCGTATATGAAGATCAAAGTTTATCAGTTGGATGTGAAGAGTGCATTCCTTCATGGGGAAATCCGTGAGGAGGTATACGTCAGTCAACTCGAGGGATTCGAGGATCCCTATCATAGGGACAAAGTCTACAAGTTAGACAAGGGTCTGTATGGGCTACATCAGGCTCCTCGAGCTTGGTATGAAAAGTTCTCCACCCATCTGTTGAAACACGCTTTCGCAGGGGTGTGATTGACTGTACGTTGTTTATTAAAGAAAAGGATGGTGATTTGCTTCTGGTGCAGATCTATGTGGATGACATCATCTTCGGTTCCAGAAACGAAGAGTTGTGCAAAGAATTCGAATCTGTGATGAAGGCAGAGTTTAAGATGAGTGCCATGGGAGAAATGAAGTTCTTCCTAGGATTACAGGTGGATCAAACCTCAACCGGTATTTTCTTACATCAAACTAAGTATGTCGGCGACATTCTGAGTCGGTTTGATATGGAAAATGTCACTGTTGCCGGTCCCCTCTCGCCACAAATCATGATGTGGCTCCTGATGAGAATGGGGATTTGGTGGATGCCACTATGTATCATGGGATGATCGGATCTCTTATGTACCTCACTGCCTCACGTCCAGATATCATGTATGCCACATGTTTATGTTCAAGATATCAAGCGAAGCCAAAAGTGAATCACTTAATTGGGGTTTAGAGGATCTTCCGTTATCTGAATGGTACTCCAACACTGGGATTGTGGTATCCTCATGATGATGACTTTGAGCTAACGGCGTATAGTGATTCGGATTATGGAGGCTGCAAAATGAATTACAAGTCCACGTCAGCAGGATGTCAATTTTTCGGGAGGAGATTGGTGACTTGGCAGTGTAAGAAGCAGACATCAGTTGCTCTATCTACCTATGAAGCCGAATATGTTGCCGTTGCCAGCTGCTGTTCTCAAATCATATGGATACAACAGCAAATGCGGGACTACATTTGCATTTCTCTTCTACTCCTATATATGTTGATAATTCTGCTGCAATTGCAGTAACTAAAAATCCGGTCTAACATCCTAAGACCAAACACATCGGAATCAAATATCACTTTATACGTGACTGTTTTGAAAAGAATTTAATCAATGTGATAAAAATTATTACTGATTTTCAACGCGCTGACCTCTATACAAAAGCTTTTGATAAACCCAGATTTTATATCTGTTAGAGGTCAACGGTGTTAAAAAGAAAAGTGACGTTATCTCAGAAGAAACAGAAGCGTAGTCCGCCACATGTCTAATTTTCTTTTATTTTGTTTATTTTCTAGTTTATTTCATTTAATTTCCTTATCGATTAAAAATCCAAAAACACAAAAAGATTTTCTGTTTTAGTATTTTAGGGGGAGATTAGGTTATGTTCAGTAATTATTTACATAAAAAAAGGGAAGGATAGTTAAGCTGAAAAGGCAAAGACAAAAAGACAGGAAATATGACTCAATAAAATGGAAAGTGATAGTACACAGGCATCTGGTTACTTGGAACACCAAAAGGAGTTTATGTTCTGCAAGGTTAATTAAATCACAGAAAATTACAAATCAGAGAAGTCGAGGTCTAACATATTGGGAAAATGATAGTACGCTTGGTTGGTACTGTAACTACCCGGAGAAAATAGATCTAGGGTGATGCCAGTGCATTGTACGATGTGTCGGTAGATTCAACACAATAGATAAGTAGACATCATCAGTGATTTGGCTTAAACTTAAATAATTCAACTAGTTGTGGGTTTTCATGGTATCCCTGGTCTGCATAATCAATCAATTTCCAATAAGGGTGAGGAGCAAGCAAATGCCACAAATGTGAGTAAAGACCTGAAAAACAGAGCAAAAGATGACAAATGTCACTGAAAACAATGTATATTCTAAGATACTGCTCTAAGAAGAAGATAGGTATTGCGCCTCTCTGCTGTGCGATGGCACTGACCTGAGGCTTAGCATAACCTATCCGTTCTAAGAATTCATTGCTGTTTACGCCTCTCTGCTGTGCGATGGCACTGACCTGAGGCTTAGCATCTCTTTGAAAATTCTTAGAACCAAATCTTCTAAGTCCCAAGACCGCTCAAAAATCTCCTGAGGAAGATTGATTACCATATACCTGTGGAACACACAAATACTTGTTGACCTAATTCATCTAATTAATCACTGATGCATGTCAAAAATCTGTGTATGGATTTAAGTGGACAAGTATACTGACAATCGTCGTGGCTGCATTGCTTGATGCTCAAAATCAATGGGTGTTACTTATCATGTCAAGCATGATTCCCAGTTAGATCTTAGAAGTCTTAGATAAGTGAATGACTGTGATATGTAATTCATGCAAGGGTTTAAAGTTAAATGCAGATAAAAGATTCCAAGTAATGTTGTTTATGCCTGTCTGATTCCATATGAGTCTGTCCTTGATATGATGTCAATGTTAATAGGCTACACTAACCTGACCTAACAAAAATCACAAAAATATTTTCATTTTTGTAGTTAGCTTAGTATTTTACTTTAGTTGTTATGTGTGTCAGTGTCGGACTATGCTATACTATTCATTGTAGATAATGTCACCAAATGAGCTTAATGTTTATTTAAACAAATTGTTTTTGAAAGGTTAAATGGATCACGTCTGAGGTGATCGGGTGGATAAATGGGTCATGTATGAGATGATCAGGTGGATAAATGGATCACATTTGAGGTGATCAAACTTTTTTATTAAAATGGTCATGTCTGAGATGATCAATTGCTCATAATGTTTATATAATGGTAAATGGAACTAAGGGTCGTAATGGTAAAATGGTCAAAAGATGATAAGTATGGCCCAGTCGCACGACTGAACCATAAATATGGTCCAGTCGTACGATTGGAACACACGAATGAGTCAAATTGTACGAATGGACAATGCGAATGAGTCCAAGCACATGATTCAACGTGACCGACTGTCACAGTCGTTCGACTGAACCTCAATCGTACGTTTGGAACTGAACAATTGGGTGAATCGTACGAATGAGACTCAGTCGTATGACTCACTCATGCGACTAGACTCAATCGTACGACTGACCTATGTGACTCGGCTCAGTCGCCCGACTGGGATTTGCCATAGTATATAAAAAGTCGAATCGGCATCAGTCGCTCACTCACCCAAATCGCCTCTCTATACGTACGACCTAAAGAATTGCTGCCAAAATTCTGTTTGACTCACTTTTCGCATATATTCGTGTACTCTGACATTTGCTTTCGATCATACAGGTACTGCACAAGAGAAATCATCGAGCAAACTGTGTCAAATCATCAAAATGGGCACAAATTATGACCTAACAGTACCAGAAACCTTAATAGGATTAATAGACCTTCAAACTGAACGTACTGATCAAATTTAGGTTACAATAGGCTTAATCGGTTGGTTCTGAGTGTAATGGGCATAATTTTGATGTTTAACACTAAGTATTGCTCAAAACAAGAATTTGAACGGTCTAACAGTCGAATGGACGACTGGTCATGCTGATGAACTCCGATCGTACGACTGAACTGTACGATTGGCTCAATCGTCGACTGAGATGGACGAATGACTCAATCGTACGACTGAACCATGTGAATGAGTTCAGACGCACGATTGAGATACACGTATGAGAAGACATGTGACTGAGTCTAATCGCATGACTCAGTTGTATGCATGAACTCAGTCGTATGCATGAACTCAATCGTTTGACTAAATCTCAGTCGCACTGTTCAATCGTACGACTGAAACTCAGTCGTTTGTTCAGTCGCATGATTAAACCAAAGTTTAAAGTTCTTTGATTGATATTAGCTATCCTCAACATGCACTAACGTTTATCAACAATGTGTAACAGATGGCGAGTCATTGGACTATCAGCACAAAGCATAACATTTGTGCTCATCTGGATCTGACCTCCCGAAATGCGGCGGAGTTCTCGGGCATCATTACTTTCTTACGGAGATCGAGGATCTTCCTAGCTATTTCTACTCCATGCACGCCATATCGTTCAGTCCAGCAAGCTTTCTGGGAAATCACTGTGGTGGACAGATCCACAGAGCCCTATCGTATCAGGAGCACCATTTTTGGTCAGGCCATAGAGAATTCTGAGGAAGATCTCCGGACAGTCTTAGAGTTTGGGGATGATGGTGACTACCCCACACGTCTACACCCTCTGACAGTTAGAGGGTGCTTTCTGTGGGCGAAGTACTCTGGGGATATCAACGCAGGTATGCTCAACAAGAGCAACATGTGCCCCCAATTCAAGTACTTAGCCCATGTGCTGCTAAGGTGCATTGCCTCGAGGAAGGGAGGCTTTGATGAGCTGTCTGAGCAGATGCAGAGCGCATATGTTGCGCTGGTGCTGAACCATCCGTTCAGCTTCTCGCGGATGATCTTCACTTATTTAATGGAGAACATCGAAGTGAAGGGCAAAGAGAGCTTCTGCATGTATCCTCGCTTCATGCAGATGATCATTGATCAGAAGCTCCCTATGCTGCCAAAGGAGAAGGAGGATGCAGTGGTGCTTGAGGTGATGGATGATACCACCTTAGGCAGGATGAAGGTGTACAGGGGGAAGCAGGTGAAACCCCCTGTCAGGAGACTATTTGGGCATCTGGCCCGGGATGATTATGTGGCGCCAACAAAAGGAAGTGGCGCCATGAGGACAATGATTCGGATGTGGAGCAAGTTGCTCTGCCCTCCGATGACTTCGATGATGATCATGATACTGATCAGGGAGGAGATGGCCAGGGAGAACCCGAACCAGCTCCGATACACCCTGGTTTTCATATACAGGAGGAGGAGGAGTCCGATGAAGAGCCGCTTACCCGGACTGTGGGAAGTCGGGTAGTGGCAACTGAGCAGGGATTAAGGGCGGTTGGTGGACGTCCTGGAGAGTCTGGGAGCTCTACAGTTGATCCATCGTACATCCCAGATTCTCCCAGTAGTCAAGGGGGAGCCTCTGTGTCCAGGGGAACACGGAGGAAACGTATGGCTCAGCCTCATGGGCTGAAGCCCAAACGCAGGAGGATCACTCTTATTACTACTTCCTCCGCTACTACCACTACCATTCCTCCACCCATCATTACCACACCACCTACCACCACTACATCAACCACAATCTTCACTACCACACCACCTACCACCACAACACCATCCTAAATCTTCACTACCACCACCACAGCTACCCAAGCGGGCCCATCTTTTGTCCCAACAGGTTCATCCCTCCCTTCGATTGGTGTGAAGGAACAGCTGGCCGCACTAAACAGAATGGTGCTAAAGCTGTGGGCTGCGGATGAGGAGAAGGCAGCAAGACTTCGTTAGCTAGAGGAGCAAAATGCTTCTCAAGCTCAGCTTATTTCTCACCAAACTGAGCAGATTACTCAGCAAGCTGAGCAGATCTCCCAACTCCAGGAGCACAAAGTCCTGTCTATATAGAAGATTAAGGAGTTGGAGTCTGCTAACAAGAAGATTTTGCTTAAGCTGAAGGGGTCACAAGCTGATCCCTTGAAGATAAAGGAGGGAGAAGGTGATGATAGTGATGATGAAGATGATGATGATGAGGAAGATGATGAAGAAGAGAATAGTGATGATGATGTTGAAGGGGGTGATAGCAAGGATCAAGAAAAGGAAGATGATGATGATGAAGGGGATGAAGGGGATGCAGATGCATCCGCCTCTGCTTCTAGTCATGAGCAACGTACCAAGAAAAGACAAGACCAGGGAGCATCATCTGCTACCCCACCTTCCTCCCCATCTCACGAAGATCCAGCGATGATTCAAGGCAAAGTTCAGGATTAGATGTTCATTTATCATTAACCTTGTGTCCTTGTAATCATGTTTTTAATATGTGTTAAAGTTAAATGAATGAAAAGTTAAATTGACATTGGTTATGTGTGTAATGTATACTAACTTGCATTGTGTTTGGTAAATTGTTATGTTCATCCAAGCAGGTTGACGAGCACGATGTAGTACCCCTTCGACAAATCGAGACTCAATTGACAATGATTCTCAGTTTGCAAGGAATAGTACATCGCTCTGTTAGTTACACACCTGAAGAGGGCGAGATCATACATTATCTAACTGATGAGCAGATTGCTGAACTATTCAGTCTAAACTCTGATAAGCTGGTAAAGGATGCGCCTGAGGACGACATAGTCAGTGATGAAGAACTACAGGATGTCGATAGGTGGAGATAGAGATGTGACTGCAGATCATTATCCCCAGTACACTAACACCGAAGGCGAAGTGCTACCAGATCTGGGAGATGCATTTGACAGCAGTACATTCGATAAGGTTGAGACAATGACTGCTGCTAAAGAGGCTATAGCAGAGGATCCTCAGGCAGATGTTGCTGATCTTGCATCTAAAAAGGCTGAGTGGGCAGCCTGCCTGTAGGAAATGAAAAAGCAAAGAGGGCCTACAAAAACAAATGCCTACACTAAGCTCTACATGGTAAAGAAATATCAGAAGGTGTCAGGCAAAATCATCAGCTGGGCATACTTTGAGGATCTCAAAGTATATGCCGTGAAGAGGGAGAAGGGGATTGAGTATTTCAGATTCCCACATGATCTGAAAACTCTTCCAGGATTTGAGCTTAATAGTCTAGCCAACTTGAACCTCCTATATGCTGCTCCAGGAAAGATATCAGGATGGTTTGAGAAGGCACTAAAGAAAGAGTATCATACGAGGTGGGTCAATTTTAAACCTCAACAGCCTAAAAGGTTGATTCATAAGGCCGAGGTTGACCCCACCTCCGGAAGGCGAAAGGTGATTTGAGATGGCACCCTCCGCGCACAATGTTGCGTATTCCACTGAGGGAAATGCCACAAGATTTTGCACCCCATTTTAAATGGTGGTATTATGACTGGCGCACTGGTGAGGCCGTCATAGTTTTGGATAAAGAAGGGATGATAGAGACGATTAGGGTATACGACCCTATGTGGCTAACCAACTTGTCTGCTTCAGATGTTTACATCTTGTACAAGTGGCCACTATTTTTTGACACTCAGGATATTGTGCAAGCACTTCAGTTTCAACACGTCATACGTTTATGCTTCGCACTTGATATTCATGCTGGGGTTTCACGAGAAGAAAGGGTTAAGATATTTGAAGAGTTCAAGAAAGAAGTCAAAGTCTGGATAGAACTAGGTCCAAGGGGGAGTTTGTTGGTACACATGTCCCCAGTTCTAGTCTAGTGAATGCAACTGTAAAAGAACTTCTTCTTGTAAGTCATATGTAATGTTTAATCAAGATAATGAGAATCTTTCTATATATGGTTGTTGGTTGTTTAATGTTATATCTATTTATATTATTTATTGTTACACGCATATATGACAATGTTATATAGGTTTATAGTTGTTAGACATAGTTATGAACCATTAAAGGTTCAAGAATGTGTTTAACTAAGTATTTGATTTAGTAGCACGACTGGACCATGCACATGGACCAATCACACGACTGAACCAGGTGATTGAGTCAATCGTACGATTGAGTCATAAGACTAACTCAGTCGTCCGAATGAACCAATCGTATGACTCAGTCGCACGACTGAGCCAGCCGCTTGGCTCAGTCGTACGAATAAGAGCTGTAACCTATAAATACCACTTAATTCGTGGAAAAACGTAACACTTCAATTATTCTCAACCCTAGCCGTCCCAGAGCATCCTGTTCGTCCCTTCCAACTTCATAGAGCGTTCCTGATCATTGCTAATCAATTCTTAACGTTTTCTAATCGTTAGTATTGATCCGGATTACCTTCTCCCTGATTGGATCACCAATCAAATAGAATTTCGTGCTATTTGATTCGGTATCACATTGAATCAGTTAGTACTCCGTTGTATACTGTCCTAACAAAATCTTTGTTATTCATTTATTCTTACTGTTTGTCTTGTGTTTAACAGATGTCAGAATTAAAATTTGAGCCAAAGCACAATGTTGCAACCTTCTTAAATGAAGATGTTCATAAAGCAGTGGGATATGAAGACATGATTAGATTCTTATTGAGAACTAGATATGTGTATGCTATATGTGCAAGGCCAGTCCTATATGCAAGATTAGTAACAAAATTTTGGAGAAAAACTGAGGTAGAAGATGATAATGGAAGGAAAGTGTTGAGAGGTTTCATCACTAATCAAAGAATGATAGAATTTTTGAACAAACAATAAGGGATGCTCTGAGATTGGGAAACAATGACGCATAATACTTGGTTGAGATTTCATTTAGTGAGTGTAGAGACACATTCATGGCAATGGGTCATCCAGACAACTTCCCAAAGAAACAATTATTTAGAGCATGGGTTTACAATCACTAGAAGCTATTATGCTACATATTTCAACACTGTATGTGAAAGAGAAGTACAGGTTGGAATTCATTTCCTATTGATATAGCATCTCCAATAGTAGCATTAGCCATAAACAGAAGATTTAATATGGCTAAAGGAATTCTCAATGGATTTACTTACAATCTGGAGAAAGGAAAGAGAAACAAATACTTGATGTATCCCAGATTTCTCCAGATGATCACAAATGAAGAAAACCCTGATTTTCCTGCATATGGTGTCAGTGGTGAAAGATTTGATCTTGAACATATGTCTGAAAAAGTGTGCAAGAGACTTGTAATGATTACTGGTGCTCTGAATGTACCTGTTTTTGGTTATATCAGAAATGTTGCAAGAGATGATGTAAAAATCAATGAAGATCATTTTCATTTGACTGAGGATGCTCATATTAATCCTAATGATCTAATCAAGGATGTTAATCAAGATGTGTTGGAGCATATATTGTCATATATAGTGTGTCCGTTGCTTGACGAATAGTCTAGGCTTAATGTTATACACCTTGTAAACACATGAAACTAAGTCATTCGCAGGAGCATATGCGAATAGGACTCAGTTGTACGACTAAGCCATGCTAATGGACCAGCTATGCGACTGGGAGATGCGATTGGGCCATTCGTAAGACTGAACCATAAGTATGGTCCAGTCGTACGATTGAACCATACACATGGTCCAGTCGTACGATTGAACCATACAAATGGTCTAATAGTACGAATAGGCCCAGTCGTATCTGATATGGGCTGAAGCCTATATATACCAGTTTCATTGTGTAGAAACCTAGGGTTTTGAGAGTGTGCCCGGTGCCCAAGTGCTGCCGGATGAGAGGGGAGATCATGCTCGATCTCCCCTTGCCAAAAGTCGTGATTTTTCTATTTAACGAGCTTGTAATCATTCGGATTTATCAATGAAATCATTCAATTATTGTTCATACTATTGTTTGTCTTTTGGTTTTTCACCTTCCGTCAAGAACACGCTCGGATGTCAACCGATCGAGCGATTTAACAAGTGGTATCAGAGCTTTGGCTCTTGATTCTACTTGGATTCAATCGCGTTTTTGAAAAAGGCAACGTTTTAAATCAAAAGATCCGTTCTTTTTGCATCAAAATTCAGTTTTTACGAGTGCATGTGTTCAAAAGTTAGTCTTTTTCGAGTTTCAGCCGATTAGGGTTCTCAAAATTGTGTTTTTAGGTCGAATTGCGTGAAAATTTTGAAAATTTCGAATTCAGCAGTCTCAGTCACACGATTAACCCAATCGCACGACTGAACTTCATTCGCACAGTTCAATCGCACATTGGCCCGGTCGTTTGTTCATTCACACGATTGTCCTAGTCGTTTGCTCATTCGTACGACTAAGCTCAATCGCACGGTTGAGTCCCAGTCGCATCCCCAGTCGCATACCCAGTCGGTTTTGTCAAGTTTTCAGACTAGTTCATTATGGATACACAGTACTTTGCTCTCTCAGCCGGGAAGGACTCTAGAATTCAGAATCTCTTGCTCTTGGAGAATGAGATCGGGAATCACAACAAACCACCAAAGCTTCTGTCTCTTGACGAATATCCTCAATGGAAGCAACCGTTTGAAATTCATCTAAATGGAGTGGACACAAACTTATGGAGCACTATTAAGACTGGCTATAATATGCCAGTTGGAGCTGATGGTATTCTACTGACTCTAAGTGGTTTGAGTGACGCACAAAAGGATTTATACAATGCAGAGAAGAAGGCCTATGCATTGTTGACCCAATCCATTCTTAAAGATATTTTCCATCAGTTCTCAGAACACAAGCAGTGCAAAAAGTTATGGAAGGCTCTTGAGAAACGTTATGAAGAAAATTCAACACTTAAGTCTCTAAATGCTAAAGCTTTGAAGAAGGAATTTGATAACTTCTCGTCTATTGGGAATGAAAGTTTGGATGATGTGATCGACCGCTTCTATCATTTGATGAGTGAACTGCACACTCATGGGGTTAAAACATCCATGGATGATAAAGTGTCGAGTTTGGCTGATGGGTTACCTGATAAGTGGGATTCATTTGTTTCCACTTTAAGACATAATGCTGTATTAGAGACATTGGACATAAATGATTTTATTCTGAAATTGAGGGAGGAAGAGGTACGACATAAGTACAAGTCTAAGAAGGGAACCTACACTTAGAATCCTTCTCTCTACAATGTGACTCCTAATACAGCGTCTTCTAGTGCACCCTTGCAGACTGCTTTCGTCTAACACATCTGTAAACATTTAAAGTGCATCTTCAGGTGGTGAGTCAAATGTTTCATCAGGGGTTCAACACAGTTCTGTAGAAGCTCAATCGACGAAGTTAATGATAGAGCATCTGGGCAACATAACTGTGGACGTGGCTAAGGAGCAAATGGATCTACTTACTGCTGTGGTACATTCTTATGATGGGTTAGTAGCTGGAAAGATTTGTAACTGCCACTTGGCCGACGAAGATTATGAGCAAGTGGATGAAACTGAGCTGGAGCAGATGGATATCATGTGGGCTCTCGCCAGTGCTGTGCGTAGAGCTAAGAAGTTTGTTAAAAAGACGGGACAAAACCTGGTGGCTGCAAAGGATACAACTTTTGGATTTGACAAGTCAAAAGTCACCTGTTTCAACTACGGTGAAAAAGGCCATTTCAAGAGAGAGTGTGTCAAACATAAGAAGATAGGAAATGGCAACCTATTTTCATCATTTAACTGGCAGGATAAGGACAAGACTCCAAAGGCAACATCAACCAGCCATGACTCCAAAGCAATGCTAGCACAGGGTAATAAAGGACAAGACTGGTCCTTCCGTTTCTTATCTGATGGTGAAGCTAACATTGCATTGGTTGATATCTGAACGACGACTCAGCGAGTGAGGGGGAGAACTCTATTGAGCTTGATACTGCTGATGTGAATAAGACTATGGCTGCTGTTGATCAACTAGTGGAGGATGAACTAAATGCAAAATCTACAGCACACCAGGAACCCCATGGTGCTTTCATGGCTGGCACCTCTACATCTGCACAGGTAGAATCGACAGACGATCTCTTTGATAAACATGCTTGTGTTGAATGTAATAAGTTTAGAGAATGCATCGATCTAAAATTTTCTAGGTTATTAGAACATAATGGTAACTTATAAATGACTTAAAACTTTGCACAGAGGCTAATAGAGTATTAAAGCAAAATGAAAGTAGTTTTAAAGAGAAAATTGAATTGCTGAGAAAACAATTAAAAGAAACTGAGGTTGTTGCTTTTAACCAAGAAAATGACATAAAGTTTTACTTAAAAACAATTGAGGAAACTAAAAAGGACAGAGATGTTTTACAAGTTGAAAATGAATCCTTAAAGCAAAAACTACATAGTTTAGCTAGTTCCTCTCACATCTTGAAAAACTTGGTTAAAGAAAGAAACAATGGGGAAGGGTTGGGTTATAAAGTTGTGCCTCCACACATGAGATCCTCCTGAATCCTAAATAGAGACCAGTTAATAATAATCCCATCAATGACCATGTGGTGACTACTCCTCTTGTCAGTGATCCGGACACTACGGTTAAACCTGCTCCTCCGGTTGCCGATCAGAAGACTTCAACATCAGGCACAAAGGATAAAACCGTCATTGAGGACCGGGTGGAAAATGATGATAATGTACCTCTTGGGTCGGGTTAACAATCTGCTATAACACAACCTAAGACTTTGAAACCTACTCAGTCCAAATCTGTTAAGCAAGATCTCAATCATTTTAAAATACAAAGTAATCATAACGTTAAACAAATCATTTTTGTCAAAGAAGGTGAAAAATCTAAAGTTGAGACCAAAAGACTCATGCCTAAAGCGTACTCCCCACCCCATAAGAGATCTCATAGTCCTGTTGAGAGGAGATCATGCTATACTTGTGGACAAAGAGGCCAGATTTCTTCACACTGTCCTCGCTATCAGACACCTAGACTTAAAGTTGAACTAGATCAGGAAGTTAAACCAATTTCTTCAAATACAGAGATCTAAGATACCTCTAGGTCTAAAACACCTGCTAGGTCTTATGCATCTCCCCAACACCATAGACAACACAGACAAGTCACGGGTAAGTCTATGATGCCTGAGGTGAAACCTGCTTTTGAAAATAAATCTAAAGTTCAAATTGTAAATCAGTCATCGGTTCACCACAAACAAGCCTTACATAAGGATGGTCTGTGGAAAGCTAAAACATCTGATGTGTCTGATAGTGTTGATAAGCAGAAGAATGAGGCTTCTCCAACTCCAAAAGGATAGTGGGTTGAGTTTGTAATGTGTGATGCCTCTGGAAACCCAAGCCAGTAAAGGCTTGGGTCCCCCTCCTTAACTAATTATTTTCTATTATGTGCAGGTTGTCCGCTATAGTGCTTCTACCAACACATGGATTGTAGATAGCGGAGCATCCAGGACATGAAGGGAAATCAGACTCTCCTTTTCAACGTCAAACAAATTAAAGGGGGACATGTTTCTTTCGCTGGAAACAAAGGAGGCTACATTACCGCACAAGGAGAAGTAGGTAATGGAAAGGTAAAGTTTGATAAAGTAAATTATGTTCAATAGTTAGAAAACAATTTGCTTTCAGTTTCTCAAATATGTGATAAGGGCTTCAAAGTAATGTTTGACAATAGGAAGTGTTACATTCTAAAGAAGGAGATAGAGATTCCTGAGGAGCAGGTATTAATGTCAGCATCAAGGTACAACGATTTATACATCTTGGATATGTCAAATGCTTCTACAACTGAGTCCACTGTTTAGTGCTTTTTATCAAAAGCAAAAGAGAAGGAGTCCATCTCATGGCATAGGAGAATGTGACACATAAATCACAGGAAGATGAATCATCTGATTCATAATAACCTAGTTGAGGGAGTTACTGTAAAGAACTTCAAAGTTCCAGATTTTTGTGTCTCGTGTAAGAAGGGAAAGTAGACCAGGAAGTCTCACAAGACCAAGCACGTTAACTCTATCGAGATGCCCCTGGAGCTACTGCATATGGATCTTTTCGGTCCTGTCAGCACAAAGGGTATCGCTGGAGACTGGTACTGTTTGTAGTCACAGATGACTACTCACGTTTCTCCTGGGTGATGTTTCTGAAAGCTAAGTCAGAAACATTTGAATCGTTCAAGGTGCTCGTCACCACACTGGAGTCTCTCTACAATCTGAAGGTTAGGAAGGTTCGTTCAGACAATGTAACTGAATTTAAGAATCAATGGATGGATGCTTTCTGCAAGGAAAAAGGAATTGTTCATCAGTTCACCTCTTCATACACATCACAGATGAATGGAGTTGTTGAACGCAAGAATAGAAGCTTGATCGAGACTGCAAGGACTATGTTGGCGGATTCAAAACTGCCAGTACGGTTCTAGAATGAAGTTGCTGCCAATGCGTCCTACACGCTTAATTGTGTGTTAGTAGTCAAGCGGCATGGGAAGACTTGCTATGAGTTGCTTCAGAAGCACAAACCTAACCTGGAGTATCTGGAACCATTCGGAGCTCCATGCACGTTACTGAAGAAAACTCCGGAGGGCAAGTTCAGCGAGAAATCAGATCAGGGGATCTTTCTTGGATACAGCATACCAAACAAACGGGTTTATAACAACTCGACAGGTCAAGTAGAAGTGTGGTGCAACGTCGATGTGCGACGCTACACCATCCCCCCTACTGAAAAAGGTCTGTCGTCATTCTACAACTACGATGGATTTTTAAATCATTCAACCTTCCTCAGATAGATTCAGATGAAGAGATTGTTGCTCAGATTATGTATGATGTCCTAAATACACCAAATTTGGATATAAGCAATATGGCACCGGCTAGTGGTGCTTCGGGATCTTCATCAGCTGCCCAGGATGAGAGTGATGATTCTTTAGACGATGAAGAAGCAGTTGAGACAAGCAATGAGCATAACATTAATCAAAATGGAAGCTCAACAGCTGCTGAAAATGCTTTAGGGAATCCGGATTCTGAACCGGACATTTCAAATTTAGATACTGAAGTTGTCGTTCCTACGACACCCATGACTAGGATCAGTGTGAATCATCCTCCAGAGAGTATCATCGGGGATCTTCACTTCGGTGTGCAAAAGAAAAATCAGCTCCACTCTGCTGATTATACTGAAATTATGGAAAAGGGCTATGTGAATGACGGGGCATTCAAATGTTTTGTTTCTTAAGTCGAGCCCAAAGACATAAGCGATGCCCTGAAGGATGAGGCCTGGGTCAACGCTATGCAGGAAGAGCTGTTACAGTTCAAGAAGTTTAGAGTGGGGACACTCATTGACAGGCCCAAAGGAGTTAAAGTAATAGGCACCAATGGGTGCTACGCTGCAAGAAGGACGATCAAGGTGTCGTAATCAGAAACAAGGCAAGATTGGTTGTACAAGGCTTTAGATAAGTTAAGGGAGTCGAATACAATGAAGTGTTTGCACCTGTGGCTAGAATGGAAGCAATCCGTATCTTCCTAGCCTATGCATCTTATATGAAGATCACAGTCTATCAACTAGATGTAAAGAGTGCATTCCTTTATGGGGAAATCCGTGAAGAAGTCTCCAAGCTGGACAAGGCTCTGTACGGGCTATACCAAGCTCCTCGAGCATGGTATGAGAAGCTATCTACCCACCTGTAAAGCATGGTTTTCGCCGGGGTGTGATTGACTGCACGTTGTTTATCAAAGAAAAAGATGGAGATTTACTATTGGTGCAGATTTATGTATGGTGCAGATTTATGTGGATGACATAAACTTCGATTCTCGAAACGAAGAATTATGTAAAGAATTCAAATCTGTGATGAAGGCAGAATTTGAAATGAGTGCCATGGGAGAGATGAAGTTCTTCCTAGGTTTACATGTGGATCAGACCCTACCGACATTTTTTTGCATCAGACTAAGTATGTTGGAGACATTCTAAGTCGATTTGATATGGAAAATGTCACTGTTGCCGGCACCCCTCTGGCCATAAACCATGATGTGGCACCAGATGAAAATGGGGATTTGGTGGATGCCACTATGTATCGTTGGATGATCGGATCTCTCATGTATCTCACTGCCTCGCATCCAGATATCATGTACGCCACATGTCTATGCTCCAGATATCAAGCCAAACCAAAAGTAAATCATCTCATCGGGGTGAAAAGGATTCTTCGTTATCTGAAGGGTACTCCAACACTGGGGTTGTGGTATCCTCATGATGATGACTTTGAGCTAACAGCGTACAGCGATTCAAACTATGGTGGCTGCAAGATGAACTTCAAGTCAACATCTGCAGGGTGTCAGTTCTTTGGAAGGCGTTTAGTCACCTGGCAATGCAAGAAGCAGACGTTTGTTGCTTCGTCAACATGTGAAGCTGAATATGTTGCTGCTGCAGGTTGCTGCTCTCAGATCATTTGGATTCAACAGCAAACGCGGGACTACGGTTTGCAATTTTCTAATACCCCTTTTTTGTTGATGATTCTGCTGCCACAGCTGTAACTAAAAATCCAGTTCAACACCCTAAAACAAACACGTCGGCATAAAGTATCATTTCCATCACATCCCGGCGGAAGCGTGAAGCGATTTAGGTGTGACTTGTTTGTTCAGAACGCATTTGATTATAAGGAATCAAATTACAAACAATGTTAACACATAAACACATAACTTGATTATATAACCTAAGTTAGGATTACATCATTTACATATAAGGTCAAAATTTGATATAATCCTTATTACAACTTTTATTTAACTAAAACATCTTCAAATGCGATGGAAATGAGCTTCCACCACAACACTGCTATCGTAGATGTTGACAGTTAGATTTACACAAACCCTTCCAACGACTTCACCCCAGCCATTGTACACATCAAAAGAGAAATCAACATTGTTTGTCATTTTCACCTGAAAAAACATACTCAAAAAATTTAACATATAGTTGGTGAGATCATAGGTTTATTTCCTGACAAAATATTTTGTTGATACACCAATTACAACCAAACCTGCTCACACATATAATTCATACTGTCATGAAATAATTCACAAAAACTGATAATATAGCATCACAACACTCATTCTGTTGGTGCAGGAAATATTTTAATAGCATCACAACACTCATCCGGTTGGTGTAAAATATTCTCCTAAGTAGCGCTACCTATATTATCCAACGGTTCCTCATTCGAATTAATGGTTGTATCACAAATGACTAGTATATCTCAAAAGTTTCAAAATAATGCATCAAACTTAAACAGCATGCTTTTTCCCCCAAAACTTTATAAATACCAAAATGGGGCTATGAGTCTCACCTTTACTCCAAATTGTAACCTATAAAAAATAAATTTTTATAAGTTAGATAGACAAATCACTAAAAATAGTTACTGTCATCCATAAATTGCAACAGTCTATATTATCATATAAATTTCCTGATGTCTAATTCATAACAGATTTTTTTCTGTAAATCTTACAATATTCCCAAAATTCATTAAAAATATCTATATAACTCCCAAAATTATTAAATATACACCATCTGTTGAATTTTATTTATAATGTCTTCATTGAATTTTTCAAGATTTATGGTACTGGTTAAGTATTTCTTTTGATTTTTCCTTTACAGATCATATAAAAATTCATATCTCAATTATATCAAGGAAATAAATTACAAAATAATTCCTGGAGCTTTCATATCATATAAGAATCCTTATGTGATTTTTACAGAATATATCCGAATTTATTTCTATTATTTGATAATTTTTTTTATTTACTTTAAATAATTTGTATAAATTATTTTACTTATTATATTTTTACTAAAATTTACAGAATAATAAATTAATATTTTTCTAATCATTCTCCAATGTTTATTCCCACAATCTCGGCTGTTTAAGTAATAAACCAAATTTATCAACATACACATAATTTTCAACCCTTTTATTTTTGTATTAAATCCTTGATTCTTGTTGGTACATATGTCCCCAGTTCTAGTCTAGTGAGCTTAAATGTAATAGACTTTCATCTTGTAACACATATGTAATGTTTGATCAATATAATGAGAAACTCTTCTATAAATGTTTGTTGGTTGTTTAATGTTTTATCTATCTATATCATTTATTGTTACACGCATATATGACCATGTTATATAGGTTTACAGTTGTTAGACATAGTTCTGAATCATTAAATGTTCAAGAATGTGTTTAACAAAGGATCCTGATTCAGTCGCATGACTGACCATGCGAATGGGCCAATCGCACGACTGAACCAGGTGATTGAGTCAATCGCACGATTGAGTCATATGACTAACTCAGTCGTACGAATGAATCAATCATATGACTCAGTCGCACGACTGAGCCAGTCGCTTGGCTCAGTCGTACGAATGAAAGCTGTAACCTATAAATACCTCTTAATTCATGGAAAAACGAGACTTCGACAATCCTCAACCCTAGCCGTCCAAGATCGCACAGAGCGTCCCTTCCAACTTCATAGAGCGTTCCTGATCATTGCTAATCAATTCTTAACGTTTTCTAATCGTTAGTTTTGATCCGGTTTACGTTCTCCCTGATTGGATCGCCAATCAAATAGAATTCCGCGCTATTTGATTCGGTTTCATGTTGAATCAGTTAGTACTCCATCGTACATGGTCCTAACAAGTGGTATCAGAGCATTGGCTCTTGATTCTTCGTGGATTCAATCATTTTTGTGAAAAAGTCAACGTTTTAAGCGAAAAGATCCGTTCTTTCTGCTCAAAATCCAGTTTTTACGTGCGCATGCCTTGAAAACTGAATCTTTCTCGAGTTGCAGCCGTCTAGGGTATTCAAAACCGTGTTTTTAGGTCGAATTTGTGAAAAAGCTTGAAAAATTTCGAAGTCAACAGTCTCAGTCGCACGATTGACTCAATCGCACGACTGAACTCCAATCGTCCTTTCTATCGCACGACTGGTCTAGTCGTTTCTGTTCACTTGCACAGCTGCCTTAATCGCCTGCACAGTCGTACGACTAAGCTCAATCGCATGATTGTGTTTCAATCGTCCCCAGTCGTCCATCCAAGTCACATCAACAGTTTGTGTTATCAAGTTTAAGACTAATTCATCATGGACTCAGAGAACTTTGCATTCTTAGCAGGAAAAGACTCCAGGATACAGAACTTACTGCTACTAGAAAATGAGATCGGAAACCATAATAAGCCACCTAAGCTTCTATCAATTGATGAATTTCCTCAATGGAAACAAAGTTTTGAGATTCATCTCAATGGAGTGGACACTAATCTCTGGAATGCTATTGAGACTGGTTACAATATGCCCGTTGGCGCTGATGGTATACCCTTAACGTTGAGTGGATTGACGAATGCTCAAAAGATCGCTTACAATGCAAAAAATAAAGCCTATTCTATGTTAACACAGTCCATCCCTAAAGAAATCTTCCATCATATTCAGAGCACAAGCAAAGTAAAGAATTCTAGAAGGCTCTTGAGAAAAGGTATGAAGGGAGCACAACTCTTAAGTCCTTAAAGGCCAAAGCATTAAAGAAAGAGTTTGATAACTTTTTTGCCATCGGAATGAGAGTTTGGACGATATCATTGACCGCTTCTATCATCTGATGAGTGAACTTCACACTCATTATGTTCAAACGTCTAAGGAAGAAAAGGTGTCAAGTTTGGCTGACGGACTTCCAGAGAAGTGGGATTCGTTTATTTACACCATAAGATACAACTCAGTACTTGAGACCTTGGATATAAATGATTTCATTCTGAAACTGAGAGAAGAAGAAGTGAGATACAAGTACAAGGAAAAGAAGGGTTCATATGCTCAGGATCCGACTCTCTATAATGTGACTCCTACTCCAAAATCTTGCAATGCTCCTCTGCAGACTGCTTTTGTTTCTAATACATCTGCATCTGGTCAAAGCTCATCGTCTGGTGGTGAGTCAACGGTCATATCAGGGGTTCAACACAGTGTTACTGAAATCAATCGACAAATTTAGTAACAGAAAACTTGGGAAAAGTAACTGTGGAAGTGGCGAAGGAACACATGGATCTACTTGCTGCTGTTCTTCATTCCTATGATGGCTTGGTCACAGGAAAGATAGGGAACTACCACTTAGCTGATGAAGACTATGAGCAGGTGGATGAAAATGAGCTGGAGAGAATGGACATTATGTGGGCTCTAGCGAGTGCTGTGCGACGAGCAAAGAAGTTTGTGAAGAAAACATGTCAGAATCTGGTGGCTACAAAAGACACTACTTTTGGTTTCGACAAGTCAAAGGTCACCTATTTCAATTGCGGGGAGAAAGAACACTTCAAGCGGGAATGTGTCAAACCAAAGAAGACTGGCAATGGAAACCCATTTTCGTCCTTCACAAAACAAGAGAAAGAGAAAAAGCCAGCTTCAACAAGCAGTGATTCAAAAGCAATGGTGGCTCAAGGTGATGAAGGGTCCTTCCGATTCTTATCTGATGGTGAAGCCAACATTGCTTCTGTTGAAAATCTGAAGGAAGACTCAGCGAGTGAGGGGGAGAACTCAGCTGAGCATGACACTGCTGATGATGAAGACATAGCTGCTGTTGATTAACTTGTTGAAAATGAACTGAATGTTGAATCTGAAGCACAATCTGAACCTCAAAATGCTTTCATGGCAGGAACGTCTACATCTGCTCAGGTAGAATCAAAGGATGAATTATTTATTAAACATGCTTGTGTTGAATGTGATAAATTTAGGGAAAGCATTGATCTGAAATTTGCTAGGTTATTAGATCATAATGATAACTTAGTAAAAGACTTAAAATTGTGCACTGAGGCAAACAGAGTATTAAAAAAAATGAAAGCAGCTATAAAAAAAAGTTGAAGCGTTAAAGAAACAATTAAAAGAAACTAAGGTTGTTGTGTTTAACCAAAAAAATGATATAAAGTTTTATTTAAAGACAATTGAAGAAACTAAAAAGGACAGAGCAGTTTTGCAAGTTGAAAACGAGTCTTTGAAACAAAAACTCCACAATCTAGCTAGTTCTTCACATATTTTGAAAAACTTGGTTAAGGAACGCAACAACAGGGAAGGTTTGGGATACAAAGTTGTGCCTCCACCACATGAGATACTTTTAAACTCCAAACAACGTCCAATTAATTATAATCCAATAAAAGATCATGTGGTGACAACTCCTCTAGTCAACGATCCGGACATAGCAGTTAAACCTGCTCCTCCTGCTCCTGACCAGAAAGCATCAACATCAGGTACAACTGGTAAAACAATCATTCGAAACCGTGTGGAAGAGAATGTTCAAGCATATCTTGGGTTGGGCCCAAAATCTGCCACCACACAACCTAAGATTTCCAAAACCACCCAAACACAACCGGTTAAGCAAGATAACCACCATCTTCTAAGACAAAACACCCATAATGTTAAACAAGTAAAATTTGTCAAGGAAGGTGAAAATCTTGGAAGTGAGACGAATAAAGAAGTGCTTGAAGTTTACTCACCGCCCCACAAGAGATCTCCTAGTCCTGTTGAAAGGAGGTCATGCTATACTTATGGACAACGCGGTCACATCTCTTCAAATTGTCCACGCTATCAGACACCCAAAATTAAAATTGAGCTAAACAATGAAGTTAAACAAGTTTCAAAACAAAGATCTAAGACTCCCATTAGATCAAAAACACCTATTAGGTCTAAAACACCTTCTAGGTCGTTTACATCTCCTCCACGCCAAAGACAACACAGACAAGTCACCGGCAAGTCTGATGCCTGAGGTAAAACCTGTTTTTGAAACGAAACCAAAGGTTCAAACTGTAAATTAGTCTTCGGTTTACCACAAACAATCCTTTCATAGGGATGGTTTGTGGAAAGTCAAAACAACTGATGTGTTTGAAAGCAAGGATAAGATGAAAGTTGAGGTACCACCCACTGATAAAGGACAGTGGGTCGAGTTCATGATGTGTGATGCCGCAGGAAACCCAAGCCAGTCAAGGCTTGGGTCCCCCTCTTAACTAATAATTTTCTATTATGTGCAGGTTGTCCGCTATAGTGCTTCTACCAATACATGGATAGTAGATAGCGGAGCTTCCAGGAACATGACGGGAAATCAGTCCCTCCTTTACAATATCAAACAAATTAAAGGGGGACATGTTTCTTTTGCTGGAAACAAAGGAGGATACATTACTGCTCAGGGAGAAGTAGGTAATGCAAAGGTAAGGTTCGATAAAGTTAATTTTGCTCAGCAATTAGAAAACAATCTACTTTCAGTGTCTCAAATATGTGACAAGGGCTTCAAAGTTATGTTTGATAATCGGAAATGTTACATTATAAAGAAAGAGATGGAAATTCCAGAGGAGCAGGTATTAATGTCAGCAACTAGATATAATGACTTGTATGTTCTAGATATGTTTAATGCTTCTACTAGTGCTTCTACTATTCAATGTTTCTTGTCTAAAGCTACAGAGAAGGACTCCATCTCATGGCACAGGAGAATGGGACACATTAATCATAGGAAGATGAATCATCAGATTCATAACAACTTAGTTGATGGAGTTCTTGTAAAGAACTTCAAACTTCCTGACTTTGTGTCTCATGCAAGAAGGGAAAGCAGACCAGGAAATCTCACAAGACCAAGCAAGTCAATTCTATCAAGATGCCCCTCGAGCTATTGCACATGGATCTATTCGGTCCAGTCAGCACACTCAATCGTGTGTCAGTAGTGAAGAGGCATGGGAAGACTTGCTATGAGTTGCTACAGAAGCGCAAACCTAACCTGGAGTATCTGGAACCATTAGGAGCTCCTTGTATGCTACTGAAGAAAACTCAAGAGGGCATGTTCAATGAAAAGGCAGATCAGGGGATCTTTCTAGGATACAGCATACCAGACAAACTAGTATACAACAACTCTACTGGTCAGGTAGAAGTATGGTGTAATGTTGACGTTCAACGATTCACCATCCCCCCTGCTGGAAAAGGTCCATCGTCAATCTTTAAGTACGATAGCTTTTTCAAATCATTCAATCTTCCTCAGATAGATTTGGATGAAGATATTGCTACTCAGATGATGCACGATGTTCTAAACACACTAAAACTGGATACTAGCAATACAACACCTGCGAGTGGTTCATCGGGAGCCTCACCAGCTGATCAGGACAAGAGTGATGACTCATCAGATGATGAAGATGAAACTGAGACAGGCCTTGCACCAAATGTTAATCTAGAAAGAAGCTTATCAGCAGCTGAACAAATATCTGGAAATACAGATACTGATCTCCTGTCCCAAATCTGGATACTGAAGTTATCGTCCCTATGACACCTGTGACTAGGATCAGTACGAATAATCCACCAGAGGCTATCATTGGAGATCTACACTCCGGCATGCAGGCAAGAAATCAGTTGTATTCTGCTGATTACGCTGCAATTATGGAAAAGAGCTACGTGAATGATGGGGCTTTCAGATGTTTCGTCTCTCAAGTTAAACCCAAGCATGTAAGCGATGCCCTGAAGGATGAGGCCTGGGTCAATGCTATGTAAGAGGAGTTGCTACAGTTCAAGAAACTTGGAGTGTGGACACTCGTTGATCGGCCCAGAGGAGTCAAAGTGATAGGCACCAAATGGATGCTATGCTGCAAGAAGGATGACCAAGGTGTCATTATCAGAAACAAGGTACGGTTGGTTGTTCAAGGCTTCAGACAAGTCGAGGGAGTCGACTATAATGAAGTCTTTGCACCAGTAGCTAGAATGGAAGTTATCCGCATTTTTCTAGCCTACGCCTCTTACATGAAGATCAATGTCTATCAACTAGATGTAAAAAGTGCGTTCTTGCATGGGGAAATCCGTGAAGAGGTCTACGTCAGTCAACCCGAGGGATTCGAAGATCCTTATCATCGGGACAGAGTCTACAAGTTAGACAAGGCTCTGTATGAGCTACATCTGGCTCCTCGAGCCTGGTATGAAAAGCTCTCAACTCACCTGCTGAAGCACAGGTTTCGCAGAGGTGTGATTGACGGCACGCTGTTTATCAAAGAACGAGACAGAGATTTACTAATGGTGCAGATTTATGTGGATGACATAATCTTCGGTTTGTGAAACGAAGATCTATGTAAAGAATTCGAATCTGTGATGAAGGCAGAATTTGAAATGAGCGCCATGGGAGAAACGAAGTTCTTCCTGGGATTACAGGTGGATCAGACACCTACCGGTATTTTTCTGCATCAGACTAAGTATGTCGGAGACATTCTTAGTCGCTTTGATATGGAAAATGTCACTACTGCTGGTACCCCACTCGCCACAAATCATGATGTGGCTCCTGATGAGAATGGGGATTTGGTGGATGCCACTATGTATCGTGGGATGATCGGATCTCTTATGTATCTCACTGCCTCCCGTCCAGATATCATGTACGCCACATGTTTATGCTCCAGATATCAAGCAAAACCGAAAGTAAATGATCTGATTGTGGTGAAAAGAATCTTTCGTTATCTGAATGGTACTCCAACACTGGGGTTGTGGTATCCTCATGACGATGACTTCGAGCTAATGGCGTATAGTGATTCAGATTATGGCGGCTGCAAGATGAATTTCAAGTCTACATCAGAAGGGTGTCAGTTTTTTAGAATGCGTTTAGTCACGTGGCAATGCAAGAAGCAGACCTCGGTTGCATTATCAACTTGCGAAACTGAATACGTTGCAGCTGCAAACTGCTACTCTCAGATTATCTGGATCCAATAGCAAATGAGAGACTACGGTTTGCAATTCTCGAACACCCGAACACCCCTATCTATGTTGATAACTCTGCTGCCATAGCTGTCACTAAAAATCCGGTACAACACCCTAAAACTAAACACATCGGCATAAAGTATCACTTCATACGCGACTGCTATGAAAAACAATTAATCATGTGGTAAAGATAAACACGGATTTTCAACGCGCTGACCTCTACACTAAACCGTTTGATAAACCCAGATTTTTCTATCTGTTAGAGGTCAACGGCGTGAAAAAGAAAAGTGACATTATCTCTGACGACACAGATGCATAGTCCGACACTAGTCTGTCTTAATTTTATTATTTTTTTAATTTTAATTTTCTTGTCTTATAAAAATCCAAAAACACAAAAAGATTTTCTGTTTTAGAATTTTAGGGGGAGATTAGGTTACTTTCAGTATTTAGTTACTAAAAAAACGCGGAAGGGCAGATAATCTAAAAGGCAAAAACGAAAAAGACAAGACTGTAATTCTACAAGATTGAAAAGTGATAGTACACAGGCGTCCAGCTACTTGGAACACCAAAAGATTTTACATTTTTTACAATTTTAGTTTCCTTAAATGACAGAAAATTGTTACTCAGAGGATTCTAAGTCTAACAAGATTGGGAAAATGATAGTACGCCTGTATGTTACTGTAATTACACGGAGAAAGTTGATCTAGGGAGGTGCTAGTTCACTATACGATATGTCGGTAGATTCAACACAATAGTCGAGTAGACATTATTGGTGAACTAAATATAATCTAAATGGTTCAGCTGATTGTGGGTTCCTATCTTATCACTGGTTAACACAATCAGTTATTTCCAATAAGGGATGACGAGCAAATTAATGCCACTAAAAGTGTGCGAATAACCACAAAAAGAGCAAAGCACGAAAAAAATGAATACAAACGCGATCAAGCTGATAACATCTGTTGTTGGTGCGTTATGTGCAAAAGAAAATAAGAAATGCTCTATCAAGAAGATAGGTTGTGTGCCTCTCTACTGTGTGATGGCACTAACCTGAGGATAATCATAACCTAAATATTCTAGAAATCTTTGTTGTTTGCCGCCTCTCTGCTGTGCGATGGCATTGACCTGAGGCTTGGCTTCTCTTTGAAAGTTCTAAGAATAGTCTCTTCTTGTCAAAATACCCGTAGACCGCTCGAAAGTCCTCTAAGGAATGTTGATTACCATATAAGCTTGGGATCCACAAATGTTGATTGAAATAATATAACTTAGTTCATCACCAATGTGTGTCAAAAGTCGGTGTATGGATTTAAGTGGACAAGTATTCTGACAATCGTCGTTGATGCACTGACTATGTTGATAATCAACGTGCGTTACGTATCATATCAAGTATGATTCCCAGTTAGAACTTAGAAGTCTTAGATGAATGAAAAACTATGATATGTAAATATGTTAGTTTCCTTTCGATAAATATGAAAGGTTCCAAGTAATTGAGTTTATGCCTCTCTGATTCCATATGAATCTGCCTTGAAAATGATGTTAATGCTAATAGGCTTATCTACCCAACCCTAACAAAATCACAAAAACATTTTTGTTTTGTTATTTAGTTTAGTATTTTACTTTATGTGTCAAGTGTGTCAGTGTCGGACTGTGCTATGCTACTCATTGCAGAAAATGTCACAAAATGAACTTAACGTTTAATCTATAATAATTGCTTCTGAAAAGGTAAAAGGATCATGTCTGAGATGATCAGGTGGATAAATGGATCATGTCTGAGATGATCAGGTGGATAAATGGATCATGTCTGAGATGATCAGGTGGATAAATGGATCACATCTGAGGTGATCAAAAGGTTTTTTTTATTAAAATGGTCATGTCTGAGATGAACAATTAATCATAATGTTTATCTATTGATTAATCGAACTAAGTGTCGTATGGTAAAATGGTCAAAATGTCACAAGAATGGTCCATTCGCATGACTGAACCATAAGTATGGTCCAGTCATACGATTGGAGCATACGAATGAGTCAAATCGTACGATTGGACCATGCGAATGAGTCCAATCGCACGATTGGAGGTGACCGACTGTGTCAGACGTCTGAATGACCTCGTACGATTGGAGGTGAACAAGTGGGTGAATCCTACGACTGAAGCGCAGTCGTATGACTCACTCATGCGACTAGGCTCAGTCACACAACTGACTTATGCGACAGGGCTCAGTCGCACGACTGGGAGTTGCCCTAGTATAAATACAAGTTAAGTCGGCCTCAGTCGCCACATTCACTCAAATCGCCCTTTATTCGTACGACACGTCGAACCTCTGCCAAAATTTATTTCGATCTATTTCCACCCTATATTAGCACATTCTAATCGGTTGATATTGCTTGTACAAGTAATCTGAGTGATCATATATAAAAAATGTGGAGAATAGACATCATATGGACTGTACATTCTGACCTAACAGTAACGTCAATGTTAATGGACAAATAAACATCTAAAATGAACTTTAAGATCAAATTAATGGTAAAAGATGCTTAGTCGGCCTACTCTGAGTGTAATGAGCCTAATCTCAACGTTTAACATCAAGTTTTGCTCAAAACAAGAATTTGAATGGACGAACTGTCGAATAGGCGACTAGACACTCTGATGAACCCCAATCGTACGACTGAGATGAACGATTGACTCAATCGTACGACTGAGATGAACGATTGACTCAATCACACGACTGAACCATTCGTATGAGCTCAGTCGCACGACTGAGGTAAACACATAAGAGGTCATGCGACTAAGTCCAATCGCATGACCCAGTCGTACGAATGAATTCAATCGCACGACTAGGTCTCAGTCGTGTGTTCAGTCGCATGACTAAACCAAAGTTTAAAGTTCATTAACTTACTTTTGCTATCTTCAACATGTACTAATGTTTATTTGTTTTGTATGAAGCAGATGGCCCATGAGCTCTAAACATCACATCTGTGCTTATCTCGATCTGACATCCCGCAATTCTGTTGAGTTTGCTAGGATTATCTCATTCTTACAACGATCGCGGATCTATCGTGCTATCTCAGCTTTGTGCACTCCTTATCTATCGATACAGAAGGCTTTTGGGAGAACTTAGTGGTAGACCGGTCGACTGATCTCCATACCATCAGGAGTTCGATTTTTGGGGAGGCTATCCGATCACGAAGAGGATCTCCAGACAGTTCTGGAGTTCGGGGATGATGCAGACCGCCCTACTAGATTACATCCTCTGACCGTCCGTGGTTGTTTCATGAGAGCCAAGTACTCTGGGGATATCAACACAAGTATGCTCAACAAGAGCAACTTATGCCCCCAGTTTAAATACTTGGCACATGTACTTCTGAGATGCATCGCATCAAGGAAGGGTGGTTTTGATGAGCTGTCAGACCAGATGCAAAATGCATACGTCGCTCTGGTGCTGAACCATCCCTTCAGTTTCTCCAGGATGATCTTCACCTACTTGGTGGAGAACATCGAGGCCAAGGGGAAGGAGAGTTTCTGTATGTACCCTAGGTTCATTCAGATGATTATCGATCAGAAACTCCCCCAGCTACCTAAGGAGAAAGATGATGCAGTCGTGCTGGAAGTTATGGATGACACGACTCTGGGTAGAATGAAGGTATATCGGGGAAAGCAGGTGAGGCCCCCGGTGAGGAGACTGTTTGGGCATCTGGCCCGTGATGATTATGTGGCGCTAGCAAAGAGGAAGTGGCGCCATGATGACAGTGACTTGGATGTTGAGCAGATTGCTCTACCCTTCGATGACTCTGACGATGATGATCATGATACTGATCAGGGAGGGGATGGTCAGGGAGGACCCGAACGAGCTCCTATTCACCCTGATTTTCATATGGAGGAGGAGGAGTCAGATGAAGAGCCGCTCACCCGGACGGTGGGAAGTCGGGAAGTGGCTACTGAGCAGGGAATCAGGGCGGTTGGTGGATGCCCGGGAGGGTCTGGGAGCTCTACTGTTGATCCATCTTATACCCCAGCCTCTCCCAGTATTCTAGGGGGAGCCTCTATGTCCAGTGGGACACGGAGGAAACGTATGGCTCAGCCACATGGGCAGAAGCCTAAGCACAGGAGGATTACCCTAATTCCTACCTCCACAACCACCACCACACTACCTACCACCACATTACCACCCCCAATCTTCACCACCACACCACCACCACCACCATATTACCACCCCTAATCTTCACCACCACACCACCTACCACGACATTACCACCCCCAATCTTCACCACCACACCACCTACCACCAGATTACCACCCCCAATCTTCACCACCACACCACCTACCACCACATTACCACCCCAATCTTCACCACCACCATTCACCAGCCGGCCCATCTTCCTTCCCAAATGGTTCATCCTTCCCTCCTCTTAGAGTGGAGGAACAGGTCGCAGCACTAAACACAATGGTGCTGAAGTTGTGGGCTGCTGATAAAGAAAAGACAGCCAGGCTTCGTCAACTTGAGGAGCAAAATGCTTCTCAAGCTGAACAGATCTCTCAGCTCCAGGCAAAACGTTATACCTTCTAAGAAGATCGAGGAGATGGAGGAGGCAAAGAAGACAATCCTGCTCAAGTTGAAGGGGTTGCAGTACGAGCCATTAAAGATTGATGAAGGAGATGAAGATGGAAATGATGATGAGGAGGATGATGAAGATGATGATAGTGATGATGATGATGAGGGAGGTGATGACGAGGATAAAAGAAAAGATGGTGATGACGATGAAGGGATGCAGCTGCATCTGCATCTGCCCTGGTCATGAGCAGCGAACTAAGAGAAGACAAGACCAGGGAGCATCAGCTGCTACCCCACCGACCTCCCCATCTGCAGAAGACCCAACCAGGATCTAGGACAAAGTATTGATTAGATGTTTTATTGTTAAACTTTTGTACTTGATTCTTCTTTTGATGTATATGAAACTCATGTAAATATTTAATGATTAATGTTTATTTAACTTGATTTCATACTAATGATTGCTACTCTATGACAGGATCTCAGCCTCTCGGTTGATCAATTAGATTATGTTTTGCAGCGGATTTAGCACATTAATTAGCAATTAAAACAAGATCATAAAAGATATTTCAATTTAAAAGCATAAACATAGAGAGAGAAGAGTTCTGCGAAACAATAAATGTTCTATTGGTCGCACGTTTCGGCAATTAAACTGTATGGTTACCCATCCTTTTATAGGCGGCAAAAGGATGGGTTGATGTCCTTTTCTGACATCACTGAATATTCAAATTACAACTGACAAAAACATAAAACTACTGAAGATGTCAACAACTGACATCTTCTTACAAAAGTTCCTAAGTGCTGACAAAAGTAAACTACTGAAATCCTACAACGACTGAAGAACAAGTTCTTCAGTCGTTTATAACTACTGATACTATACAACTGAAGAACATGCTCTTTAGTTGTGTACAACTACTGAAACAAAATAAACTACTGAAAAGGAAAAACCATTACAACAACTGAAGAAGATATCTTCAGCTGTTGTGATAACTCTGAGTCTTCAGTACTTGGTCTTCAGACTTGGCTTCAGATGATATAACAACTGATGACTTCAGTAGATATCATCAGTTGTTGTCTCAGTCTTTGTCTTCAGACTTTGTGCTTCAGTAGAAGGTCTTCAGTTCTTCAGTTCTTCAGCTTTTGATTCTTCAGTACTTGTCTTCAGTACTTGAAGTCTTCAGTACTTGTAAGATCAGTACTTCAGACTTCAGTACTTGGTCTTCAGTACTTTGGAGTCTTCTTCAGCTGTTATTCTCAGTTCTTTGATCTTCATACTTTGTTCTTCAGACTTTGTCAGAACAGCTGATGGTTGGAGCTAAGATGCTCTCGAGTCTGACATTCAAGCAAGAGACACAATAGCTGATGAGAGTCTTCAGATGTTCTTGAGTCTGACATTCAAGCAAGAGAACACTGTAACTGATGGGAGTCTTCAGCAGTTGTTGCAGTGGCATGTGGGACTTAGAGGTTTTCCTGATCTTGGCTCATTGGTTCTTTTGGTCCAACAACTCCCCCTGAACCAATGCAGCCAAAACATCTATTTATTGGATGTCCCACTTATTGATGGCATAAAGATTGGTCTATTTCCTTCTAGATCAGATTAGAAGTTCACCCAGATAAGCACTGGCCTGAGAGGTAGTCTCAAGTGTTTGTTTGGCTAAGTATGGATGGGAGCTCTGTCTTGGGGAATTGGACACAGAGCTGTTGCCCCATCCATGAGATCTACCTCCCACGTACAAGCCGATAGGATTCTCGGGTGTAGGCCTGAAGAAAGATCATTTGTTCTTCTTTGGACAGGTCTTCAGGCTCACCTTCGAACAATCCCTCCCGACCGTACAGCTCTGAGATGAACTTGACCTGTCTTCTATTTTTGAGCTCAAGTGTTGTGATTTGCCTATATGCAAACTCATCAGGATGTTTACCCTCCAACAACAGGTTGAGCTCATCCCTATGGAAATTCTCAAGCTTCTTATAGACCAGACCCTTCCTAACCACCCTATTATCTAGCATTGAAAAGGGTGATTGGCCGGCTCTATAAGCTTTCTCGAATTCCTCTACTATTTCCCAGGGTGTTATTACAATAGCCACAGAGATCTCTTCATCTACGATTCTCTTTAGTTGGCTCTTGTACCTCACAGGCATGTCCTTCTTGACTATCCTGTGAGACACCCTTGGGTCAGGCCAAGTTCTCACCCTCTCCTTTTCATATTGAAAGGTTTGTTTGAGGGTGAATAATCTCAGAGCTTCTCTCTTCATGTTCATTATAGAGGTCGAAGCAGCATAACATTTGTCAATGCTTTTCAGCATTTCCTCATCATGTCTCTTTTGCTGCTCCTCCTCTTCTAACTTTACCCTCACAGTGTCCTGCTGTGAGGTGGGAGTGATGGTTTGTGGTTTGGCTTTGGGTAGAGGTATAACTGCTGAAAAGTGGCAGGCTATCCTCCTCATCCTCCTCTTCTTCATCTTGCAGCCTCAGCACCCTTCTCTTCTTCTTCAAGGGTGGATCATTGGCTGCGGGTTTTGGTGGTAAAGGAGTTGGTTTTGTGGGTTGTGGTTGGGTTGTTGGTGTGGGAATGTTGGCAGGCACTGCTAGTAGCCTAGAGATAAGTGCTGGTTTGGTCAGTTTTACTAGCAGTGTCCTGTTCCCAGCACCGGCTTCAGATAGGGCCTCAGCGACCAGTCCCTTAGTAAAATCACCAGCCGAACAAATCTTGGTGGTTATTGCCAAGAGTCTGTCCCTGGTCCATGCCTTGACATCAAGGACTGGTCTGCCCAGGTACTTCGAAATGAATCTACTCATAGCCTCGAGTTTCTTTTGATCCTCTTGGCTATAAGTAGACCATCGGTAGTTATCTCTTTTCTCTCCATGTTCCTGATCTCTTGATCTAGCAAGGCAGTGTCCTTGTCAAAGCCTTGCCTGAACAGCTGTTCAATGACAGAGTTCATTGAACGGCTATGCTCAGCATCAGCCTCCTTGACAAGGGCTGCTAGATCAGGATCAGCCACCTTCTTTCCCTCTCCCTTTTTCTTATCAGTGATACTGAAATCCTTTTGGATTTCAGCCACTTCTATTTGCTCTACCTCCCTCTCTTTCCTCTTCCCTTTCTCCCTCACCCTACTACTCTCCTCAGCCAACTCCCTCTCAACCACCACCTCTTCTCTGCCTCTTTCTCCTCCTCTCCCCTCTTCCTCTTGTCTTGCACTGATGTCTCCCCCTTTTTGGGTGCATTGGTTGGGGTTTGACTATCAGCAAGAGCCTTAGAAATGGCAACCTCCACCATGGGTTGTATATATGTGGGAAGCCTCTCATCAAGGGTTTGAATGACTATATCTTTAAGGATGGGTGTGATGAGAGGCAGGGATTTCTGGAGGATAGCATCCAGCTGCTCAGGGGGGTTCTGACCCTGAGAGCTAGTGCCAGAAGCAGGGGCTGGTGGCCGAGTTTGTGGGAGTGGCTCAGTGTTTTGAGACCTTCGGGTGAAGGTGCCATCTGTGGGGTAGTGGTGGCAGATGGACTTCTATCCTGAGTCATTTGAGCAAGCAGCTCTTTGAGTCTGCTTATCTCATCCTCTAGGATAGTGTTTTGAGCTACTACATCGTAGAAGAAGCTCAGGTCATCATCAGCATGAGCTGAATCACCTGACCTCCTGACATTGTCAGGATGAACATGTCCTGAGTGTGGCTCAGTAATGACATGTGCCCCTTGTTCATGGTACTGGGGACTTCTGGCCTCCGGATTGGATCCATCATCGCCATTGCCTCTGGTGAGGTCTTAGTGATGTTACCAGCTCACCCTGCTCAGATGTTGATGCAGGGGAAGTGGCAGCCTCACCAGATTGTTCTATCTCCCTAGCCACACTGGGAGATTGAACTGATTCTCTGTGCTGTGGGCTCCTATCGGCACTTGTACCCACCCCCTCTTCGGTTGGAGTCTCCCCAGGTGTAATAGGTTTCTGGGGAGAGGGTGGAGTGCTCAGATCGGTCAGCACTTTGGCTATTACCAATGTTGGGCTTAGTGGGGCGGTCTCATCAGTAGGTGGGCTAGAAGCAGTGTGCACATGGGGAGGACTGTGCTCTTCAATGGCAGTCTCCTCAAGTGAGAAAGACCCCAGTAATGTGGTTGCCCAAAAATTGGTTGCATCAGGCTCCTGTTGAGAGGAAGCCTGTGCGGTTGTGGTGGGTGGAGTCGTGGTACCTGCTGGGAGAATCGAACCAGCAGGCACATCCTGCCTTTGTGTGGCAGGGGCATCCTCAGGGACTCATCTCCCTGAGTAGCCTTTTTGGGCTTCTTTTTGGCTTTTGGCTTGGTGGGGACTGTGGATTTGGAGGTGGAGGCTGTGGGTTCCACTGCGTGGGTTTTCGCAGCCGGCCAGCCTGTTTGAGTGTTTGGTCAGTGTTGTGCCTGGAGTATACCCGGCTAGAACAGCCATGGCAGGGACCCCAGTCCAACTAGTCCCTCAGCCTGAAGCTGGTTCTCTATTATGGCCATAATGAACCGAGGATACAAGATCCATCGGTTAGAAATTGGTTTTGTGGCCATATCCTTTATTTCCAAAAATATAAATCAGTTAAGTTTAACGGTTTTTTTCAAGGATAGAGAACAATACCTGTTGCCACCTTGTGGACATCTGGTCCCACGAAGAGGTCTTGGGAGCCAGACACACGTTCACCATGTGGAAGATCAATCGTTGAGGGTCAGGGAAGTGTTTCTTCAACAAGGTGGAGGCGGAGAGGTTACCCTGGTAGTCATGGGATGTGAATGAGAGATCCAGGGTACCTTTGGGGTAGGAAGTTGGGTGAGTGGCATCCTCCAGCTCTAGGGTTTGGCGTAGGGTAGCTGGAGTGATAACCACGGGTTTGCCGTTGACGGAGGACCGGAGGGAGACCTCGCCATTCTGCTCTCCGGTTTGGACGGTTACATGTTGTCCAAAACTCCGCCAAGGAGTCGGTGTATATAGTAGGGTTCAGGAGAAAAGCCGTTTTGTAGGTGAGTCGTTCATAAGATCGACGGCTTGGTGAAACTTGGGCCATAATGGCGATTTTGTAAGATGGGCGACACAGTTGTGTCGAGGTTTCAGTTGCATGGTCGCCATTAATGGTGTATGGGAATTTCAGAGGTTTGGAAGGATTAGGTCAAGTGAGGAGTAAATGCTCTGAAAGTGGGGTATTTATAGGGTAGGTCAAAGGTTGAAAGAAAACTACTGAAGGTTTTGGTGTTAGTATCAGTTGTTGTAACGACTGATGACGTGGTTTTACCTTCAGTGGTTGTAACATCTGAGGACTTGGTATTAGTCTTCAGTAGTTGAAACTACTGAGACCTTGGTTTTGTCCTTCAGATGTTGTGAACGTCTGAAGAGTTACTGTCAGTCGTCAGTAGTTATGAACTACTGATGACCTAGTATTCTTCAGACGTTGGAACAACTGAAGACTTGGTGTTAGCCTTCAGTAGTTGTAAACTACTGATATCAGTAGTTGTGAACTACTGAAGACATGGTATTGCTTCAGTTGTTGTAAACAACTGAGGACTTGGTGTTAGCCTTCAGTAGTTGTGAACTACTGATGTCAGTAGTTGTGAACTACTGAAGACATGGTTTTTCCTTCAGTTGTTTGTGTATGAAACAGCAGCTGTTGTTATCAGCTGATGAGAAATTACTCATCAGCTGTTTCCGTCAAATCAGTTGTTTCATACTAGCCTCCACACTTACTCATCAGCTCTTTGGCTGACTTTCAGATGTTTCATCGACCCTTCAGCTCTTGTGAATATTTATGCCTTCAGCTCTTGTGATCAGATGTTCACAAGTGCTGATGAAATATTCTTCAGAGCTGGTGAACAAATTTTGTCTTCAGTATTTGTGTAAGATTACACATCAGTACTTATGAGCAAAATTTGTTCTTCAGTACTTATTTATTTGAAAATCATACATCAGTAGTTGTAATCCACCTCACTACATCAGTTGTTTTTCAATAAATAATGTACATCAGTACTTTGAGTCATTTTAGTCTTCAGTAGTTGTGAAAGAGCTGAAGACTAAATTACTCATCAGTACTTGTATTTGACCTTTGCTTTTCAGTAGTTGTGAACTAAGAGTACCAGCATAGGTCAAATCAATCAAGCTGCAGCATACCAAGCCTTAGTACCAAATTTGGAATGTGGCACTATCTAGAGGCTTAGTAAAAATGTCTGCAAGCTCATCAGCACTAGGCACAAACTTAGGATCAATCAGACCTTTCTCATAGCAATCCCTGATAAATGATGTCTGATCTCAATATGTTTGGTCCTTGAGTGCTGGACTGGATTCTTAACAATACAGAGAGCTGAAGCACTATCCATTAGTAATGGAGTCTTAGTCTCAGTAATGCCATAATCCAGAAGTTGGTTCTGAAGCCAGAGTATCTGAGAGGTACAACTTGCAGCAGCAATATACTCAGCTTCAGCAGTAGATGTAGCAATTGATGTTTGTTTCTTACTCTGCCAAGAAACTAAACAATTGCCTAGGAATTGGCAACCACCAGAAGTGGATTTTCTGGTGACTTTGCATCCTGCATAGTCACTATCAGAGAAAGCAACTAATTTGCAAGAATGCCCAGCTGAATACCAAAGACCTAGTGATTGGGTACCTTGCAGATATCTAAAGATCCTTTTGACTGCAATCAAAGGGATTCTTTAGGTGCAGCCTGAAATCTAGCACAAGCACATGTTGAAAACATGATGTCTGGTCTAGAAGCTGTAAGGTACATCAAGGACCCAATCATACATCTGTAAAGGGTTTCATCAACCGCTTTACCTTTCTGATCTACATCTAGTTGTGTGATGCTGCTCATGGGAGTAGAACAGGGCTTACAGGATTGTAAATCAAACTTATTAACAACTCTTTGGTATACTTGGACTGATGGATGAAGATTCCATCATCCAGTTGTTTGATTTGCAAACCCAAAAATACTGTAATTCTCCCATAGCACTCATTTCAAATCTCAGCTTCATAAGCTTTGTAAATTCATCACACAACTTTGGATCAGAGGATGCAAAGATGATGTCATCAACATAAATCTGAACAAGGAGCTTATGTTGTCCCACAGTCTTGATGAATAAGGTTTATCAATGGTGCCTCTAGTGAACTTATTCTCTAGAAGAAAGGTTGAGAGTGTCTCATACCAGGCTCTAGGTGCTTGCTTCAGCCCATAGAGAGCCTTATCAAGCTTGTACACCCAATCAGGATGTTTATTGTCCTCAAAGCCTGGTGGTTGACACACATAAACCTCTTCTTTTATTTTTCCATATAGGAAGGCACTTTTGACATCCATTTGATAAACCTTGAGACTGTGAAAGGCAGCATAAGCTAAGAACAGTCTGATTGCTTCCAGTCTGGCCACAGGTGCAAAGGTCTCATCATAATCGATGCCTTCCTCCTGTGCAAACCCTTGGACAACCAGTCTGGCCTTGTTCTTGACAATTTGGCCCTTCTCATCTGTTTTGTTCCTGAATACCCACTTGGTGCCTATAGCACACTTATCTTTGGGTAATGGAACAAGCTCCCACACTTGCTGTTTCTTGAATTGAAGAAGCTCAAGCTGCATAGCTTCCACCCATCCATTGTCTCTTAAAGCAAATGATAGTTCTTTGGCTCTTGCTGACTGATGAAGAGAGCATAGAAGCAGAAGTTGGACAATTGATTCCTGGTTGAAACTCCAGCATGGATATCACCAATGATTTGTGAAGTGGGGTGATCTTGAGCTCTTGATAAACTATATATCTGTGCAAGTGTTTGTAGACCCATCAGCAGCAACAGATGGTGATGGAGATTCCTGAAACCATGTAGAGGATGGCAGCTCAAACGAAGTAGAGCAAGCAGAAATCTCATCAGCATTTGTAGTGGATGGAGGCTGAGGCTACAGGAGCATCAGGTTCAGTGAACTTAGGCAGATTGTCACTAAACCTGAAGAGGTGAGTACTGACTTCATCATCATCAGTACCACCAGGTGGAGATCTGCTGACAGGCTCAACAGATGGAGGTTGATAAGGAACATATTGCAGTATGTCCAGATCAAACAACTCCACAGGGTTTTGTGGAATCTTGTCCTTTGGAGATTCATTGAACTTAACATGCAGAGTTTCTTCAACCCCCTTGGTTCTACAGTTGAAGACTCTGTATGCTTTGCAAGTTGATGAATAACCAACAAAGTACCCTGCATCCACCTTACTAGCAAACTTATGGAGTGGGTTGCTAGTGTTGAGAATAAAACAAGGACACCCAAAGGCTCTAAAGAATGAAATAAGAGGAGCCAAATGATGAAGAACTTCATATGGAGTCTTCATCAACCTCTTATTTACTAAAGCTCTATTTTGTACATAGCAAGCTGTATTGACAGCTTCAGCCCAAAAGGTCAGTGGCAACCCAGAGTCAGCCAACATTGACCTTGCTGCTTCAATGAGGGTCCTGTTCTTTCTCTCCACCACTCCATTCTGCTCAGGAGTTCTAGGAATGCTAAACTGCCTTCTAATTCCCTTGGACAGGTAGAAGTCATCAAGTGTGTGGTTTCTAAATTCTGTTCCATTGTCACTCCTCACACACTTGACCTGTAGGGAATACTGCTTTTCTACTTGTAACACAAAGTTCATTATTGTCTTTGCTGCTTCATCCTTGGAGTGCAAGAAGAAAGTCCATACAAACCTGGAGTAATCATCCACAATTACCAGGCAGTATTTCTTCTTTGCCATGCTCATTACTCTGACAGGACCAAAGAGATCCATGTGCAGAAGTTGTAAGCAGGCAGTGGACTTTGGTTCTTCTATTGAAGGGAATGAAACTTTGTGTTGTTTTCCTTTCAAGCAAGCAGTGCAGTCATCTTCACACTTGAACTCCTTCAGAGGCAATCCTCTTACTAAACCATGGCTTATAAGCTGATTCATGTTCTTGAAATTACATGACCCAGCCTTCTATGCCATAGTGTAGACTCTTGAGGAGATGCCTTGGAGAATAGGCAGGATGGCCTTTTAGATCCATCTTTTTGGAAAGATCTAAGGCATACACTCTTCCTGTCCTGTTGGCCTTCAGGAGAGTGTGTTCATCCAATGCCTTGTCAATCAAACTCAGAACTTTGGATGACAGAATCCGACAGTTCTGGCTTGTGAAAAGGGCAACATGGCCTTTGTCACACATTTGACTGACACTCAAGAGGTTGTACTTGAGATTCTCCACATGGTTAACATCATCAAACCTTATTTCCCCTTGGAAACAAAGCCTTTTCCGATGATGTAACCCTTTGCATCATTGCCAAAAGAAACAAATCCCTTCTTTCCTTGAGAGTAGTCATTAAGAAGGGAGCTGCTTCCTGTCATGTGCATGGATCCTCCACTGTCTACATACCAGATGCTTCTATGGCATGTTGAAGAACCCTGCAAACACAACCATGTGTTAGTTTGTCTTGGAGACCCAAACCTGCTTGGTTTTGGTCTGTTCTCAGCTACAGGTGCAGCACTAACAGTTGTGTTGTGTGTGACAGCTTGAGGTGAAGAAGATGGTACAGAAGAGGAACCCTTTGGCTTGGACTTCCTTTTCTGTGGTTTCAACACAGGAGCATCTAAGTGGTTGACTCTTCCCACTAGCTGCTGAACCATCATCACCAATTGTGTCTGATTCTGTGATAAGGCTTTCAGCTCTTCAGACACATTGGAGTTTGCTGATGATGAGTTCCTATGTTGTACCATCTTTTTCTGAGCAACCTCAGCTGTTGCCTGAGTTATCCCTACCTTCTTTTTAGATTTAGCTTTGGGCTTAGGGATTTCAGGCTTGGATGTTGCTAATACAAACTTGGTTTCAAACTCATTCTTCATTTTATTGATGCTCTCAGTAATTTTCTCCTTCTGTTTGAGTTTGGAACCCCTTTTGTACCAGCAATCATCAGTAAGATGATTGAACAAGCCACATATCTCACATGGCTTTTTCTTCATCTTATGCTGATCATCAGCTGAAGAGGATTTAACTGCTAAGACTTGTTCTTAGCTGTTTGTCATCAGTACTAGCAGTTTTCTTCCTAGTGCCTGCTTTCCTGGTATCCTCTCTAGCTGTCTTCAAACCTTTCCTACTGTTAGTTTTCTTCTCTTTAGTGCTAACAGTATTTGAGTTTGAACTTCAGATGTTGTCACTTGCTCTCCAGTACCTTCAGTACTTCTAGTGACAACTCCTGAGTTGATCAGCCTTTTGGTCATGTGACAGTCTATCTCTGATGATGCTGATTCAGAGGATAGTAAGTCACATGATGAGAAGGATTGGTTATTGCTCTCCCCATCAGATTCAACTTCTGCTCTTGAAATGAAGTCTGTGGGAGGAGCAGTGTGATTATAACCAATGCCAAACTTCACATTGGAAGCTGATTGCTTGCTAAGAAGCATTTCAAAACCCTTGCATGATTGCACCCATCGATCACACTCAACTTGGGTGGTTGCAAGAGTTTCCTTGAGTCTTTGTACTTCTCTAGAAGTACATCTTCCCTAGCTTTATCATCTTTGATTTGGCATTTAAGCTTGTAAATCTCATCATTTTTATCTTTTAGAACACCTCAAAATCAGCTTTTCTTTTGGAAATAGTGTGCTCAAGCTCAAGATTTTTATCTATTAAGCTACATTTGCTTCTCTAATAGAAGCAAATGCTGCTATGCATGACTCTGAACAAAGCTTGGCTTTTGCCTCAGTGGATACCTGAGATGAGGCATTGGATGATGACCCTTCAGCAGAATCAAGGGCCATCAGAGCAAGATTTCCAAAAGGTTGATCACCACCATGTTGACCAGCACCTTGGAGTAGTGGTTCCTGACCAGATAGCTCTTCTGGTAGACTACTCCAGTCAACAGCAGTTGGGGTGAAAAAGCTTTGTTGTTGAGGTTGTGTGTGATGATGAGATTGGGAAGAATGAGGCTCTGGAAGAGCATGAGGTGGTTGAGCCGGGGGTGCTTGAGTTTGACCAGGCTGAGGCATGTAGTAACAGGGTAAGGATAAGGCATATGACCCTGTGGCACAAAATAAGCAGTGGTGCTGTGCCTGAGATGGGGTAGAACTGTAGGAAGGTTGCCCTTTGTGCTGTGAGCTATTGCTGGGAAAAGTCACAAAGGGTGCAGATGAGTTAGATCCAGATGATCTACACTCTCTTGCAAAGTGTCCAAGCCTTTGGCACTTGTGACACCTAACTTGCTCTTGTCAAAACCAACTTTGGTTTTGCCAGAGAGTCCTGGGAATTTCCTACCAGTTCTTTTGTAGAACTTCTGAGAGCGGATATTTATCATTGCCATTTGGTTCAAAATATCCATCTCTTCCAGATCATCATCTGGAATGCCCTTCAAATCCTCCATCAGAAAACACAAGTTGTCACCACCACCTCCTGAACTACTAACACCACAAAAGCTTGTTCTGAGTTGGTAGAGAAATCATATGCTCATCATAAGAACTTTCTGATGAAGCATATTCTGACTCATGACTTATCAAGGCAGCATTACCTTGGACAAAGTCATCAGCAACTTGCCAGAAGAGGACAACTTCCTCTTTTGCTCTATCTCTCTCTCAAAGTGAGAGCAACTTCCCATGAAGTTGGGTGAGAGATAGAGTTTCCAGATCAGCACTGGAGCGTAGGACAATGGTATATGTGTCCCATCTCTCAGGCAATGACCTGAGGAACCTGTTGTTCATCTGGCTTTTGAGTACTCTTGTTTGACCATCTTTAGCTCAGAGATCAAACAGAGAACCGCTCATATGCTGGGTCAGAGTCTCACCCTTTCTATATGAGAATGTCTCATATTTTTGGCAAGGATTTCCCTATTGTTTGCTAAGACCGAATCAGTTCCTCCAAATTGTTCCTTTAGAGCAACCCATAGGTCATGAGCAGACTCATGATGCAAGAGCCCTGATATATCTCGTTGGAATGGCCATGGCTAAAATTCCATGGGCTCTAGCATCATTTCGAACAGCTTTAGATCTTCGTCCGAATATTGTTCAGGTTTCTTCTCTTCCAACTGTTCATAGATTCCGGGACGCTCACCATAGGCTTGTATGGCCCATGCACCACTGACTTCCAACAACCAGCACTGTTGACAGCCAAGTGGTGTAGCATACGTCTTTGCCATATGTTTACTCGTTCCTAACCAGCATCGGAGGCTTGGTTGCGGAACCAGTATTGTGAGGATCATTGGTTGTGTTGTCATCTCAGGTTTTGGTCAAAAACAAGTTTAAACACGACAAACGTAACTCAAAACCACCAAAAGACCTCAAGATTTGGCCGGAAACAGCAGAAACTCACTCTCTATGGCTAACTCTTGCAAATTGCTAATTCGATAAAACTGAGAGATCAAAAGAGCAGTTTCAAATGATCAATAGTGAATCGATCAATGATTAACCTGCTCTGATACCATTTGACAGGATCTCAGCCTCTCGGTGATCAATTAGATTATGTTTGCAGCGGATTTAGCACATAATTAGCAATTAAAGCAAGAACATAAAAGATATTTCAATTAAAGCATAAACATAGAGAGAGAAGAGTTCTGCGAAACAATAAATGTTCTATTGGTCGCACGTTTCGGCAATTAAAACTGTATGGTTACCCATCCTTTTATAGGCGGCAAAAGGATGGGTTGATGTCCTTTTTCTGACATCACTGAATATTCAAATTACAACTGACAAAAACATAAAACTACTGAAGATGTCAACAACTGACATCTTCTTACAAAGTTCCTAAGTGCTGACAAGTAAACTACTGAAATCCTACAACGACTGAAGAACAAGCTCTTCAGTCGTTTATAACTACTGATACTATAACAACTGAAGAACATGCTCTTCAGTTGTTGTACAACTACTGAACAAAATAAACTACTGAAAAGGAAAACCATACAACAACTGAAGAAGATTCTCAGCTGTTGTGACAAACTCTGAGTCTTCAGTACTTGGTCTTCAGACTTGGCTTTGGCTTCAGATGATATAACAACTGATGACTTCAGTAGATATCATCAGTTTGTTGTCTTCAGTCTTTGTCTTCAGACTTTGTGCTTCAGTAGAAGTCTTCAGTTCTTCTTCAGCTTTTGATTCTTCAGTACTTGTCTTCAGTACGTGAAGTCTTCAGTACTTGTAGATCAGTACTTCAGACTTCAGTACTTGGTCTTCAGTACTTTGGAGTCTTCTTCAGCTGTTATTCTTCAGTTCTTTGATCTTCATACTTTGTTCTTCAGACTTTGTCATAACAGCTGATGGTTGGAGCTAAGATGCTCTCGAGTCTGACATTCAAGCAAGAGAACACAATAGCTGATGGAGTCTTCAGATGTTCTCGAGTCTGCATTCAAGCAAGAGAACCTGTACTGATGGGAGTCTTCGCAGTTGTTCAGTGGCATGTGGACTTAAGGTTTTCCTGTCTTGGCTCATTGGTTCTTTTGGTCCAACACTGGTCCAACACTCTCTGTTGATATAAACAGATTCGGGATTTCAGCAAGATGAGCATGATGTTGCTCCTCTAACAGATCAGTCTCAACTCACAATGATTCTTGATCTGCGGGGGATCGTCAGAAGGTCGGTGAGTTTACTCCTGAAGAAGGAGAATAATTCACGACCTTACTGATGAGCAGCTTGCTGAAATATTTTGTCTAAATCCAGACAAATGTTAAGGATGCTCCAAGTTTTGATGATGCTGATGATGACGAGCTCAACGATGTTGAAGAAATAGAAATAAAGACATCACAGATCAACACTATCAGAATCACTTGACCGAGAGGGAATGTGTTTCCAGATTTGGTAAACACTCTATCTCGTCAGATATTATGGGAAAATCATGAGAAAGAAAAGGGAGCAGAAGCATCCACGAGCAAGCCCAAGCCTTGGACGCTGATGTCGATATCCGAAAGGCTGAGAATGGGCGGCGTTACTTTGCCGAGGTCCGAGCCCAATGTGCACAGCAACACAGAGTACCTACACCAAACTCTACAAGTCAAGAAATACATGAAGGTGTCAGGGAAAATCATTGCTTGGGCTTATTTTGATGATATGCAGTAAAAAGGGAGAGGGGATCAATTACTTAAGATTCCCTTATGATCTGAAGACTCTCCCTGGTTTTTTAGCTCAACCAGCTGGGGCGCCTGAAGTTACTATACGCTGATCCAAAGAAAATGTCAGGTGGTTTGAGGCTGCCCTGAAAAGGGATACAGGACGAGATGGGTAAACTTCAGACCCACAGCAGGCCACAGGTTTACCTAAGATGAGCTGCCTTGAAGTTACTATACGCTGATCAGAAGGTCTGAAGTGAGTCCCATCACCGGTACCTAAGATTGTCCTGAAGTGGCGCCCTTCACGTACTATGTCCAAATTCCACTGAGGGAGATGCCACAGGACTTTACCCACATTTTAAATGGTGGTATTATAACTGGCACTCGGGAGAGGCCGTCATCGTTTTGGATAGGGAAGGATCTGTGGACACAATAAGGTGTTCGACCCCATGTGGCTTATCAACTTGTCAGCTTCTGATGTTTATACGCTATACAAGTGGCCCTATTTTTTGACACGCAGGATATAGTGCAGGCACAACAATTTCAGCATATCATCGTCTATGCTTTGCACTTAATATTCATGTCGGGGTTTCTAAAGAGGATGAATGAAGAGATTTGAAGAGTTCAAAAAGAAGTCAAAGTATAGACAGAACTAGGTCCAAGGGGGAGTTTGTTGGTACACATGTCCCCAGTTCTAGTCTAGTAAGCTTAAATGTAATAACTTTCATCTTGTAACACATATGTAATGTTTGATCAATATAATGAGAAACTCTTCTATAATATTTGTTGGTTGTTTATGTTATATCTATCTATATTATTTATTGTTACATGCATATATGACCATGTTAATAGGTTTACAGTTGTTAGACATAGTTCTGAATCATTAAAGGTTCAAGAATGTGTTTAACTAAGGATCCTGATTCAGCCGCACTACTGGACCATGCGAATGGGCCAATCGCACGACTAAACCAGGTGATTGATTCACGCACGATTGAGTCATGAGACTGACTCAGTCGTACGAATGAATCAATCGTATGACTCATCGCACGACTAAGCCAGTCGCTTGGCTCAGCTATACGAATGAAAGCTGTAACCTATAAATACCTCTTAATTCATGGAAAACGGAGACTTTGACAACCTCAACCCTAGCCGTCCCAGATCGCACAGAGCGTCCCTTCCAACCTTCATAGAGCGTTCCTGATCATTGCTAATCAATTCTTAACGTTTTCTAATCGTTAGTTTTTGATCCGGTTTACGTTCTCCCTGATTGGATCGCCAATCAAATAGAATTCCACGCTATTTGATTCGGCTTCATGTTGAATCAGTTAGTACTTCGTCGTACACGATCCTAACAATTCTCATAACACCTTCAAACTTCCTGCTTTTGAATTCTTTCATACTGATTTTGATAAAAATCAAGTATTTATGAGTTTTTGCAAAGAACCTTGATGATTTAGCAAAAGGGTTAATCAATGTAAACACATATATGTTTGTTAGTTATAGATTTGGGGATCATACCTAGTTGGATGAATGAAATCTTAAGGAATTGTTTGGTTAAGTCTTGATGATCCGCTTAGGATTCTTGTTTAAAGATTGATCATAAGCTTGGAAAGCAACTTGGCCTATGTTGTTTCGTGAGGTTGTTAGTGATCAAGAGATGTTGATGAGGTGAAAACCAATAGTATGAGGGTGGCGATGATTGAGAACCAAGAGCGGAGAGGAGGTTGGAACCAAGAGTGATGGTTGCGGAGGAGGTAATTTGTGGTATTGAGGTTCCATCGGCCGAGAGTTAGGAGATCATCATGATCTTCATCATTACTTATAACTCAAAATAGTGAGGTGTCAAGTTCTAATGGGTGACAAGTGTCATAATTAGAAAGGTGATAGGTGGCTAGGTGGTAAACTCTAAGGGGGATTAGTGTCATGGCAATGGTAGGTGTCATTCAACGGTGTTAATGACATTCTTAGTGGTTAAGTATAGTTTTAGTTAGTAACTTGTTTCCAATCTAGGTTAGTTATTGTCCTAATAACCCGATTACTATGGATAAGTGGTTTTAGTGTTTAATCGGGTAGATAATGAATCGGGTTTGGGGTGTTAGTGAAGCTTTAGTGTTTAAGTGTTTTGTGGTTTATTTGTTTTGAAATGTTGAGGTGTTTTTGATAGTATTTGGTACCATAACTTATAATGCCTAAGTATATAAATTATGTTTATGCATACATTATCGTCATGCATGCAAGCATGCATACGTAACATGTATTATGCATACATACAAACGTGTTTTACTCATGTATATATGTAAGGTATTATTTATATATATACACACACACACATAATTACTGAAACACTGCTAGTTAAATATATTTATGAATGTATAGAAATACATTTAGATACGAACTCGTCCACCTGTATTTTTAGGGTTGTCACATTCTTCCCCTGTTAAAAGAATTTTGTTCCCGAAATTCATTGGTGTGTAGTTCCTAAAGTCGAGTAGACTTGATCTGATTATCAACTCTGAACAGATGAGGATATTCTTTTTGATCTCATCTTCCCGTTCCCATTCCGGTTCTCTCTTTTCATTCCACTTACTTTACTATAGGAAATCTATTCTTTCTTAATCTCTTTATCTATTTGTCGACAAGGCTACTGCTTCCTCTACGAAATGTAATTTCCTTTTATTATGATTTCCTAGATTGACACTAACAATGTCTATCTGTTAGACATTTCTTTAGTTGGAAACATGAAAGGTGTTATGTACTTCTCCAAGTTCTTGTGGTAATTCTAACTTGTATGCAACAGGACCAATTCTATCATAACTTGTATGCTACAGGACCATGTGAATGGGCCAATCGCACGCAATCTCGCACGATTGACAATAAGACTGACTCAGCCGTACGAATGAATCAATCGTATGACTCTATCGCACGATTAGCCAGTCGCTTGGCTCAGTCGTCCGAATGAAAGCTGTAACCTATAAATACCTCTAATTCGTGGAAAAACGAGACTTTGACAATCCTCAACCCTAGCCGTCCCAGATCGCACAGAGCGTCCCTTCCAACTTCATGAGCGTTCCTGATCATTGCTAATCAATTCTTAACGTATTCTAATCGTTAGTTTTGATCCGGTTTACGTTCTCCTGATTGGATCGCCAATCAATAGAATTCCACGCTATTTGATTCGGCTTCACGTTGAATCAGTTAGTACACCGTCGGTACACGTCCTAACAATTCTTATAACACCTTCAAACTTCCTGCTTTTGAATCTTTCATACTGATTTTTGATAAAAATCAAGTGTTTTGGAGTTTTTTGCAACCCTGATGATTTAGCAAAAGGGTTAATCATATGTAAACACATATATAGTTTGTTAGTTATAAGATTTGGGGATCATACCTTGTTGATGAATAAATCTTAAGGGAATTGTTTGGTTAGAGTCTTGATGATCCGTTTGGATTCTTGTTTTAAAGATTGATCATAAGCTTGGAAAGCAACTTGGCCTATGTTGTTCGTGAGGTTGTTGGTGATCAAGAGATGGTGATGAGGTGAAAACCAAAAGTATGAGGGTGGCGATGGATTGAGAACCAAGACGGAGCGGAGGAGGTTGGAACCAAGAGTAATGGTTGTGGAGGAGGTAGTTTGTGGTATGAGGTTCCATCGGCCGAGAGTTAGGAAGATCATCATGATCTTCAGCAATACTTATAACTCCAAATAGTGAGGTGTCAAGTTCTAAAGGTTGACAAGTGTCATAATAGAAAGGTGATAGGTGGCTAGGTGGTAAACTCTAAGGGTGATTAGTGTCATGGCAATGGTAGGTGTCATTCAATGGTGTTAATGACATTCTTAGTGGTTAAGTATAGTTTAGTTAGTTAATTTGTTACCAATCTAGGTTATTATTGTCCTAATAACCCGATTACTATGGCTAAGTGTGTTTTAGTGTTTTAATTGGGTAGATAACGACCATCCCCCCTGCTGGAAAAGGTCCATCGTCATATCTTTACTAGTGATGCTTTTTCAATCATTCAATCTTCCTCAGATAGATTTGGATGAAGATATTGCTACTCAGATGATGCACGATGTTCTAAACACACAAACTGGATACTAGCAATACAACACCCTGCGAGTGGCTCATCAGGATCTGCCACAGCTGATCAGGACAAGAGTGATGACTTCATCAGAGATGAAGATGACAACTGAAGACAAGCCAATTGCACCAATGTTGATCAAGAAGGAAGTTCTTCAGCTAGCTGAACATAATACTGGAAATACGAGATACTGAACCTCCATGTCCCAAATCTGGATACTGAAGTTTTCGTCCTACTAACACCTGACTAGGATCAGTACGAATCAATCCGACCGGATGGCTATCATTGGGATCTCACTCCGGCATGCAGACGAAATCAGTTAGTATTCTGCTGATACGCTCAATAATGGAAAGAGCTACGTGAATGATGGGGCTTTCAGATGTGTCGTTTCTCAAGTAAACCCAACATGTAAGCCTGAGTGCCCTGAGGATGAGGCCTGGGTCAACGCTATGAAGAGGAGTTAGCTAAGTTCAAAAACTTGGAGTGTGGACACTCGTTGATAGGCCAACAGAGGCAGTAAAGTGATTGGCACAAATGGTGCTGAATGCTGCAAGAAGGATCCAAGGTGTTTATCAGAAACAAGGCACGTTGGTTGTTCAAGGATTCAGACAAGTCGAGGGAGTCGACTAAATGAAGTGCTTTGCACCAGTGGCACGAATGGAAGTTTCGCGCATTTTTTAGCCTACGCTCTACATGAATGATCAAATTTATCAACTGGATGTAAAGTGCAGTTCCTTGCATGGGGAAATCCGTGAGAGAGTGTACGTCAGTCAACCCGAGGGATTCGAAGATCCTTATCATCGGACAGAGTCTACAAGTTAGACAAGGCTCTGTATGAGCTATATCAGCTCCTCGAGCCTGGTATGAAAACTCTCCACACTCATCCTGCTGAAACACAGCGTTCGCAGGGAGTGTGATTGACGGCACATGTGTTATTACAAGAACGAGATAGTAGATTTACTAATGGTGCAGATCTATGTGGATGACATATCTTCGGTTATGTAAACGAAGATCTTGCTAAAGAATTCGAACTGTGATGAAGGCAGATTTGAAATGAGTGCCATGGGAGAAATCGAAGTTCTTCCTAGGATTACAGGGATCAGACACCTACGGTATTTTTCTACATCAGACAAGTATGTCGGAGACTTCTTAGTCGCTTTGATATGGAAAATGTCACTGACTGCTGGTCCCCACTCGCCACAAATCATGATGTGGCTCCTGATGAGAATGGGGATTTGGTCGATGCCACTATGTACTCGTGGATGATCGATCTCTATGTACCTCACTGCTAGTAACCAGATATCATGTGCCACATGCTTATGCTCAGATATCAGCTCCAAGTTCACTCTGCATGCGTGAAAGAGAATCTCAGATACTCAAAGGGACACCTAAACTGGGTTCTGGTATCCAGAAATAGTGATTTACTAATCTGCTATAGTATTCAGTGACTATGGTGGCTGCAAACTGAAGATCAATCACATCAGGAGGATGTCAATTTTTGGAAGGTTATTCATGGCAATGCAAGAACAATCCTGGTTGCTCTACTCAACTGTGAAGCTGAATACATTGCTGCTGCTAGCTGCTCTCAGATTATCTGGATCCAATAGCAATACTGAGAGACTACGGTTTGCAATTCTCTGAACACCCACCCTATCTTATGTTGATAATCTCTGCTCCATAGTTGTAACTAAAAATCGGTTCACACCCTAAAATCTAAACACATCGCATAAGTATCATTCATACGCCGACTGCTATGAAAAACAATTAATCAGATGTGGTAAAGATAAACACGGATTTTCAACGCGCTGACCTCTACACTAAACCAGTTTGATAAACCCAGATTTTTCTACTGTTAAGGTCAACGGCAGTGAAAAAGAAAAGTGACATTATCTCTGACGACACAGATGCATAGTCCGACACGTGTCTGTCTTTAGATTTATTTTTATTTTTTTAATTTCCTTGTCTTATAAAAATCCAAAAAACAAAAAGATCTGTTTTAGAATTTTAGGGGAGATTAGGTTACTTTCCTAGTTTAGTTACTTAAAAAAGGAGCGGAAGGGCAATAATCTAAAAGGTAAAATCGAAAAAGACAAGGCTGTAATTCTACAAGATTGAAAAGTGATAGTACACAGGCGTCTAGTACTTGGAACACCAAAAAGATTTTAATTTTTTAAGATTTTAGTTTCACTTAAATTGACAGAAAATATGTTAGCTCAGAGGATTTAGTCTAACAAGATTGGAAAATGATAGTACGCCTGGTATGTTACGTAATTACACGAAAAGTTGATCTAGGAAGGTGCTAGTTCACTATACGATATGTCGGTAGATTCAACACAATAGACGAGTAGACATTATTGGTGAACGCAATATAATCTAAATGGTTCACTGAACTGTGGTTCCCATCTTATCACGGTTAAACACAATCAGTTGTTTCCAATAAGGGATTGACGGCAAATTAATGCCACCTAAAAGTGTGCAATATCACAAAAAGAGCAAAGCACGAAAAAAATGAATACAAGACGCAGACAAGCTGATAACCTATTGTTGTTGTGTGGTTACTGTGCAAAAAAAATAAGAAATGCTCTACAAGAGATAGGTGTGTGCCTCTCTACTGTGTCGATGGCACTACCTTGAGGATAACATAACTACAATATTCTAGAATTCTTTGTTGTTTGCCGCCAATCTTTGTGCGATGGCCTGACCTGAGGCTTGGCTTCTCTTTGAAAGTTCTAAGAATAGTCTCTTCTTGTCAAAATACCACGTAGACCGCTCGAAAGCCTCTAAGGAATGTTGATTACCATATAAGCTTGGGATCCACAAATGTTGGATTGAAATAATTAACTTATTCATCAACCAATGCATGTCAAAAGTCTGGTGTATGGATTTAAGTGGACAAGTATCTGACAATCGTCGTGTGATGCACGACTGAATGTTGGATAATCAATGTGTGTTACATATCATATCAAGTATATTCCCATTAGAACTTAGAAGTCCTAGATAAATGAAAAACTATGATTATGTAAATATGTTAGTTCCTTTTCGATAAATATGAAAGGTTCCAAGTAATTCGAGTTATGCCTGCTCTGATTCCATATGAATCTGCCTCGAAAATTT